>CAUYQV010067679.1:0-64572 GCA_963574575.1 Galagoides demidoff | reverse complement strand
CTTCATGTTTACATGTTTACATGGATGGAGCTGGAAAATGTTCTTAGCAAAGTATCACAAGAATGGAAGAAAAAGTATCCAATGTACACAGCCCTATTATGAAATTAATTTATAGCTTTCATATGAAAGCTATAACCTAATAACAGTCTAAGAATACGGGGTGGGGGGAGGGAAGGGGAGAATGAGTGGATGGAGGGAGACTGGAGGGATCACTTCTGTAGTTTATCTTACAAGGGTACAAGTGAATCTTTCTAAGAGTAGACTATGAACATTTTAACACAATAACTAAGAAAATGGCATGAAAGTTATGTTAACCAGTTTAATGGACATTTTTCAAATTGTATGTGAAAACACCACACTGTACCCCAGAATTGCATTGGTACATAGTTACATTCAATAAAAAAAAAAAAAAGAAAGAAAGAAAGAAATACCTGTAATGGAACACCTTGGTGAAAAGGGCATGGAGAGAGATTTAGTTCTGACAAGCATGAGAGAGCTCGTGAGATGAAAACTTTGGTGAATTGGCAGTTTCTACACCTGTGGTGTTGAGTGGCACAAGCTCAGCCTTATATTAGGCTGGAGGAGAAAGCAGTCAGGAGCATGTGTGGTCTATCACAGACACGCTTACTCTGACTCTGATTCTGTCTCCTCTTCTGCCTGCAGAACGCCAGCATGGCATCTCTCTGCCGAAGATTACCCAGCTCTACTAAAGACTAAGATCTATCCATGCTAAGACTGCTTTACTCTCTCTAAGATTCTCTCTCTCTCTTTTTCTCTCTCTCCAACTAAAGTGGATAGCCCTCAAGCACCTAAGAGAAACTCTTCCTGAGCAAGGTAGCTTAGCGGTCTGCATCTGGAACCTACCTAAGCTGGGCCTGAGACCTGGCCAGTCCTGGGGCCTGACAAGTGGTGTCAGAAGCAGATCCTAACAACCACCCATTTGCAGAATGTTTTTATTTGCAAAACTGAAACTGTATTCCATTCAAACACTAATTCTCCACTCCTCCCTTCCCCCAGCCTTGGAAAACCACCATTCATTCTACTTTTAGTCTATGATTTTGACTACTCTTTAATTAATATAAGTACCTCATGTTAATTAAATCATACAAAATTTGTCGCTTTTTTGATTGTCTTGTTTCTTTTATTTTATTTATTAATTTTTTTAATTAGTTTTGGCTAGGGCTAGGTTTGAACCCACCACCTCTGGTATATGAGGCCGGCACCCTACTCCTTGAGCCACAGGCACCACCCATGATTGTCTTGTTTCACTGAGTATAATGTCCTTAGGGTTCATCCATGTCGTAGCATAGTCCGAGTTTCCTTCCTATTAAGGTTGATTGATAAGGAGGGACTTATTTGTGTCAATTTGCTATTTATTTTCTATATACCCTACAATTTTTCTGTCCCTCACTCCTTGCATTACTGTCATCTTTTGTGTTTAGTTGACTTTTATAGTAAAATGTTTAAACTCTTTTTTAATTTCCCTCCATATATATTCTATTTTTTTTTGTAGTTACCATAGGGATTATATTTGTCTGAAGTTACACATTCTAATTTGGATTTATACCAACTTAACTTCAATAACATATAAATATGGTGCTTCTTTATATCTCTGTCCCCTCTCCTTTCAGTTGCTGACCTAACACAATTATGTCTCTATACCTTGTGTGTCAAAAACATAAACTACTATTTTTAAATGCATTAGCTTCTTAAATTATGTAGAAAAAAGAATATGGGTTTACAAACCAAAGTTATAATTACACTATCTTTTAGACTAATAATTGCTTTTTTAGTGTATTAGTCTCTTACATCATGTAGAAAACAAAAAGCAGAGTTACAAACCATTTTCAAAACAACACTAGCTGGTATATTTGCCCATTTATTTACCTTTCATGTGACCTTTATTTCTTCATAGAGCTTCAAGTTACTGTCTAATGTCTTTTCATTTCAATCTACAGGACTCTTTAGTATTTCTTGCAGGGCAGGTCTAGGGGTAATGAGCTCGCTCAGCTTTTGTTTATCTGGAAATATCTTAATTTCTCATTCACTTTTGAAAGAGAATTTTTCCAGACAAAAGATTCTTGGTTGACAAGTTTTTTCTTTCAGCACTTTGAATATATCAGCCCACTGCCTTCTGGCCTTCAAAGTTTCTGATAAAAAGAAATATGCTTATACTCCTATTGATGTTTCCTTGCATTATTGGTCACTTTTCTTGCTACATTCAAGATTCTTGTTTTGTCTTTGGCTTTCAAAAGTTTAGTTAAAACATGTCTCAAGGTAGATCTCTTTAAATTTATCCTACTTGGAGTTTCTTGAGTTTCTTAAACATTTATGTTTATGCTTTTTATCAAATTTGGCAAGTTTTTGGCCATTATTTCTTCAAATACTATCTCTTCCCATTTCTCTGTCTCCTTTCTGAGGCTTCCACAATGTGTATGTTGGTCTGTTTAAGGGATTTCCAGAGCTGCCATTGCTCTGATCACTTTCCTTTTCTATTCTTGAGACTCGATAATTTCCAGCCTCTTAAATGGGCTGATTCTTTCTTCTGAATGCTCAAATCTGCCTTTGAATCCTTCTAGTGAATTGTTCATTTCAGTTATTGTTCCTTTCAGCTCCAGAATTTCATTTGGTTTCTTTTTAGGTTTTCTAAATCTTTACTGATATTTCCATTTTGTTCACACATTTTTTTTTCCTTTCCCCATGTCTTCCTTTAGTTCTCTGAACATCCTTAAGAGTTATTTTAAAGTCTTTCTCCAGTAGAATCACAATCAAGTCTATTTCAGAAACAGCTTCTTTGGTGTATTTTTTTCTTTTGAATGAAAATACACACACTTTCCTGTTTTTGTGTATGCCTTGTGATTTTGTTGCTGCTGTTGTTGAAAACTGGACATTTGAATCTAATAAGGTTGAAAAGTAGACATCTGAATGTCTGAAAATCAGATTCTCTCTCTTCCCTAGGGTTTACTGGGTTTTGTATTTTTTTTTTTTTTGCTTGTGTTTTTATAAGCTGTCTTTGTACCAAGAATCAGCCTGAGGTATAAACTTAAGGTTTTCTTGGGTCTTCTCTGAGCCTCTGCCTTTTCCTAAGATTACACAGTCACTTTCTAATTTCTCCTATATATATGGTTGCTTGTACATGTCTTTTTTTTTTATTAAATCATAACTGTGTACCTTATGCAATCATGGGATACAGTATGGTGTTTTCATATACAATTCAAAATACTCTCATCAAACTGGTTAATGCAGCCTTCATGTCATTTCTTAGTTATTAAGACTTTCATATCATGTCTTATTTTTTAATGTCTGGTTCTCAAAAGGGGGGAGGGGAGAATAAAATGATAAGAAAAGAGTTCTGGCCCTTAAAATGCTCTAGAAGTGACTTCAGCCAGAGGGAAAGAGGATGCAACAATGGGAACAGGTACAATAACAGTGGTCACCACCCCCTTACCTGCCCCTCTGTGATCAAAAGCAGCAATCAGAGTCAGAGATAAGTCCCTGATTTTTGTAAGACAATGTCCTTTTTGCCTATCCTGGCTCCCATAAACTGCATGCAAGCTGTTTCAGGAAGAAATGAGTAACTTCATGCCATGGGGCTGGGAAGGAAAGGTGGTAAGGAGCTGCTACTATCGTAAGAGCTAAAATTGACCCAGTAACAACAATTTACCATCTAAAATCTCCCTTGCTAGCTGCAAGACTCAACAGACTTTAGAGTTACAAAATATTTACATCAGACAGATTCTGCCAGTTCCATTTTGGTCCAGTTGGGGAAACTGATTCCTGGTACTTCTTACTCCACCATCTTCCCATAATCCTCTCAAGGAAATTAACTTTTACGGTAATTTTTCTTAATATTAAGACTATTTAAAAATCATTTTTCACCAACATGCAGGTTTTATTCTTATAGGACCAGAAATGGATTTGAAAATTAGAATTTTTGCAAAATTTTCCTAATTCAAGACATAAGAATGAAGAAGAAAGTAAACATAGACTATTTCAAGAAAACTTCAGTATCATATTTGGACTTATAAAAATCTATATTACAATATTTATTAAGCACAATAAATACAGAGAATTTTATTAAAAAAAAAAAAGATCAAAATTCCTTCCTAGTCTTTAGAAAATTGAATTTACATCAGGGAGAAATTAGATACATAACAATGGGATCCTGGATAACTGAAGAGTCACTAGTTGGTCCTAGGTGTTGTTAAAAACAACTTTTATCATGGTAAAGAGTGATAAGTAAAATCAAGAAGGTACACAAGTAATGAAGAAGTTCACCTAGATATTCATGCCCTTCTCCACACTATTTAAATTATACCCACCAGAGTACTAGAAAAATAGTCGTGGTCAAGGCGGGCCAAAAAGATTCAGGGGCAAATGCCAGTAAGGGTGTCTTAATCATCACTTCATTTCATCAACTCAAGTTTAACTGCCGAGACTGTCCATTCAACTTTGAAGAATTTGGCTAAAATGTTTCAGTTGTTGAAGTGCTGTATTGAATGATCATGCAGCTCTCCTAGGCTATTTCCCCCAACTCCATTATGAACTGATTAAAAGGACTTAAGGTTTTGGAAATCTAATGTGCCTTCCTTGCTGGGGACAGTGGAGATAGCAACATCAACATTGCTATGTCCAAAGAACTTGCCAAGTTCATCTTCCCCCCGGCGCTTGGCACAGCTGGAAGGAAAGAAAAGGAAACCCATTTTAAAGCATTTCAAAGCTACTCTCTATTCTAGGCTGTGAGGCTGCTCTGTTTAGGATCTAAAATATGCTTACTTTAACCCATCTTTGTTGACACAGCCACAAACTTCAGCAAATACTGAAACCAGACTCAACTAGATTTCTTATAAACTTTCATATGTGAGCAAAATCCCCCCTTGATTTTGCCTAATGTTCATCTGCTACAATTTTTACCAAGTTCTAAAAAGGAAATCTTCTAACATTTCCTATTCTATATTTTTCAGTTTAAAAAAAAATGCCAGTTGGACAGCACTTATCCATTTCAAGCTATAGTAAATTTTGCCACTTTATTCTCTCAAAAGGTTTCTTTCTAATGGTCATCATCATGTGTATTTCTAATTCATAAGCAGGCTTTCTAACCCATGGAATTCTCTCTCTGACTCCCAAAGTAATAAGGATAATTGAACCTGCACTTGCAGAAGAAAAAAACAAGAAAATAAAAATTAAATTAAAAGGCATAAGCCAAAGCGTTAAGTTAGAGGGAGGAGGCAGGGCAGGGGGGATCCATTTCTTTTTCAAAGAGCCCTAAGTGTATTCACCCGTAGCTGACTTCCACAGACAGAAGTGTGCTGTCCTTGCACAAAGCTGAGGGCTCAAATCCTCCGTGCTTTACCCTCAGACTTTCTCTCTGACCTGGCATCATCAAGTCATGCCTAAAGATATCAGAGACTCTTCTTCATGTAGTAATCGGCCATCTATCTTTAGGCCTATCTCTCATAACTTCTCTGAATTTTAAGGTCCTTATCAATAAAATCTGGATAATACCATTTCTGCCTGAAAGCTTGTAAGTAGACCCTTCCCATTGTAGATTCAAGCTCCCTAACTACATATCAAGACCCTAGACAGACAGTCTGGTCCCAATGTGAACATTCCTGACACCCTCCCCAACTCCTCCCCTACGTAGGCAGCCCTGACTCTGACCCCCAAATATGCCCTCCTATACCAATTTATCTCCACATCTCAGTTCTGGCATCTCTTTCTAGACTAGCCTCCTTCTACCTAAAAATTCAGACCCATTTCCCAGGGTACCTACTCCATAATGCCTTCCCTAATGTTCTCCAGTAACAATTTTTTTCTCCCTCTTGTTCATTCTCCTTTTGAAACCTTTCACATTCTTTGTGGTATCAGGGTTATTTATATACAACCATACCATCTCTATTAGATGTAGGCAAAAATCTCAGTTAACCCATATTTCTATCTCCTCCACCTCCACCCCAAGTCCCAGATAGAATCTCAATCATTAATAAACATTCACTAAATATTTCTAAGTTTGATATATAATACATACAAAGTCACTTCACTATGCTATTCTCTACTCACATAAAAGTAGGTAAAGGAAGTATGATCATATTTGCTAACAAATTTCAGTCCATTTAAAGAAAAAGGAAAGCAAATATTCAATATGAAATTAACAAAGCTATAGATGAGCATAAGCCAGGATACAGGGGCATCACAATCCTATGATTCCTTCTAGCCCCCTGATTCTGGATATTAAAACTTTTGGGAAAAGCAATGCGTGTACCTTACTGCTGGCCTCACATTCATCTTCTAAGGAAGATGTTCTTGGAACATCTCCTAGGTCAGGCTTACAAAAAATGGTGCAAGGCGCTCTCCACATACAACAGCTGAAACAACCCTGGCCTCTTTTGGCATCTAGAACTTTGATCCATCTCTGACATTATGAGAAAGTACATTTACTACTACAAGGATTAGAGAAAAGGAGAGAAGCCTCAGATACGTGATGGAATTTCAACCTTGATGTCGGATGGACGTGTTGATACGTATTTTTTATTTCAAATTAGTATAAGGGTACAAATTTTTAGGGTATGTTGTTTTTACTTCTAAGGTAAAGTTCAAGTTGTAGTTGAGCCTTTAGCCCACGGGGTATACTAAACACCCTCAACTGTGCACATTAGGTGAGATCCCACCAATTGTCCTCCCTCCTCTCCTCTCCTCCTAGAATTGATACATTTTAATGGGTCTCTTTTGTAAGATGACACACTCTTGTCCAGTAGATAACATGGCTGCCAAGGATGTTTTTCTTCCTTAGAAAGCAAACACCTCCCATATTTAAAAGTCACATATGACTTCTGAAGTTTTACAAATCAGTTTCCTTGGTCCATATGTAATGAGATAGTCAGGAAAGGAATGGAATCAGAAGACCCATGTTTGAAGCCTCAAACACACACACATTCACATTCCTATTCTACTTCTTCTTACCCAAAGCACAGCTTTTCTGCTTTGCATCAACAGCCTCTCCTCTGAATCTGTCTCTGAGTGAATTATTTCTTCCTGAATCCATGCTCATATATGACTGTTTTAGAACTTGGATATTCCTCCTGGTCAGCTGAGTACATACAAGGCTCTTGTCATCCTATAAGATGATGGTTTATTCATCTTTTATCTTCAGAATTAGCATAGTAAATTCTGATGCATTATTATGTTTATTCCCATCTCCCCTCCTGCTTGCTTCCATGATATAGAATTGTCACCTCAACGTATCTATTCAGCACAAGACTAAGAATTTCCAAAGCCCCCTTTCATCTAGGAAAGGCCCTCTAGGCAGTTCTCCCATGATATATGAACAGAAGTGATATTTGCCTCTTTCAGGCCAAGTTGGCTAAGAAATGGCTGTGCTTTTTCCACCCTCTGTTCCCTTTTGCACCAGCTGGAAGTAGAGGATTCCTAGGCCTAGAAAGATAACAAAATGGACCTTGAGACCAGCAGGAAACACCCTCCTTAGATGGTTGCATGAGCAAGAAATAAACTGCTGCTATGGTAAGCCACTGAAATTTAGAGTTTGATTTGTTGCAGGAGCTTTGTTCTAATACAGATTAATATCCAAAAAATGTATGCCTTATGTAATTAAACAATTTTATATAACCAACAATGCTTGTCCTTATCCCTCTAAGGTCTATCGGGCATGTCCAACCTGCAGACCACAGACCACATGTGGATTGTGTGAGGACATTTTTGCTTATCTGTGGTGGCAGATTTCACAAATAGTGTACAGAAAACTTTTTTGCTTATTAGCCTTTGTTAGTGTTTGTATATTTAATGTGTGGCCCAAGACAACGCTTCTTCTCCCACTGTGGTGCAGAGAAGACAAAAGGTTGGACACTCCTGAAGGAGAGAAGGGAGGTGGGAAAATAGAAAGGAAGGAAAGAAAGAAGAAAAGGAAGTAGTAAGGGAAAAAGGGAAAGAGAGAGGAAGGAAGGAAGGAAGGTGGGTGTATGTAATGAAGAATTATAGTCAAACTGCCGCCTCAGATGTAAGCTTCTCATGTTCTCACCATGAGTATGTTATAACCATGTCATTTGTTAATGTTGCTGCTATGGTCACAGTGTCTAAAACATTATCTGAGATAGCAAAGACATTCTATAAATTTGAGCTGACTTAATTAGCAAATTAAATTATGGATTAATTAATACTATAGATCTTTTACTATTATAAAATGACCCCAAGAAATCTCATCTCCCTAAAGCTAGAGATTATGGTACTTAATCAAGTACAAAATAATCTGTCTACACAGAAAACTAGAAAAAACACCATATATGACTATTATAACACGCATCTGAACGCCCGTGGTATGCCAGGTGCCCCATGGAATCCAAGTTCTCTAGAAGCTGTCTTCTAAAATAATAGGGTATAGCTCATTATTAAAGAGCTGATATTTAACAGTTGGTCCTGCCCTAAATCAAAGGCAGCATTCTCCCCCCTTCTTATCCTAATCTTCAAGACAAGTTACTTACAAGAATTTTTGGAAAACTTGTGTGAAGATATTTTTGAGGAGATAGAGCAGAGAAAAGGAGAAATTTCTAAACAGAAAAAGAAATCCAACTTTCATATCTAGTTAAGGAAGAAGAGACCACATGTGGGGATGAGAACAATTTAATCTACATCTTGTGGTCCAGTGGTCCAACTATTGTGGCATATATCTAATGCTAAATTCTGCCCAGCCCTGCTAATCAGACAGCAGCTCACTGAGTCTGTTTATCTCGGAGCCATTACCCAGTTGTACAGTAAATCTGCATTTCCAGAGATGGTCTAAAATAGAAGCCTCTGCTGGCTAAATTTGTGTTGGGACATATCAGGCAACAGCTAGAAATTTTTAAATGACCAACTTGTATTCCACTGAGGCACTGAATGAATTGATTAGGAAAAAGCTAAAAATTGAATAGTATTTTTTGGAGTAGGCTAAGGTTAGTGCTGCCAATGAAAATATGTAACTACCAAGGGAACAGCTATCAATCACAGCTGATTTTCAAATAGAAATGTGGAAAACATGAGATTAAATGGGAAAGGGGGATGTCTTCTTTTCTCCTCTATATGCCCCTTTCCAACTAGGTCAATAATATAATTAAGTCATCAGAAATACACATAAATTCCCACCACAAAAATCAGGGTAGGCAACAGCAAGGCTTTCCACTGGCTAAGGGTTTTCTCAGTTCAACAACCTTTGGTCAGAAGATCAGATTAGCACGTGTACTCGGCAAAGGGCTAATGTTCAATGGACCAATATCATGTGATTGATTGGTTTATAACATGGCGTGTGTGGTGCCGCCTTTGGGAAGAGGGCTCTCTTGAGAGACAAGCCGAGCTATTGTTTGGCTGCTCTCATGTTAGCGAGTGCCCTGCGGTAACCCTCGTGCTCTGAAATACTCATATTGGTTATTTCAAAGTTGGGTGCAGAATTGTGCTTTCCCGTGTCTGTCACTAATGACTTGCAGCTGTTGCTAATCTGTGCCTCTGATTTCCTTTGATTACTATGTGTATTGATGCCTGTGGTAAATAGGCATCTGCCAGGTGCCAGCACAATCAGGGGAAAAATATAAAAAGTTCCCTGTTTCAAATTCAATGTGACATTGTGCAAGTTGAGAGGCAGCCATTTAACTATTCAGAGGAAACAGCTTCCTGGGGCACCTCCGGCCTCCTGGCCAGGGACATTCCCCCCAGTCTCTCCCACCCCTCTCCACCCCCCTCCCCAGATGATAGTGACTTTCTTTAGGATTGTTTTCAGCCATAAGAAGAGAGTTTCCACACACATGGCATCAGCAGAGGGAAGTAGCTAAGGTGGATGTGATGACCCACATTTCTAGAGAGCTAGTGTCTCCCCTCTCGGCTGACTTGAGCTTTGAAGGAACTCACCTGACCCACCAGGTCCCTCCAAAGCTTCTCCACGACAGCTGTCCTGTGGGAGTGTCTTTTGTTATTTATTTATTTATTTTACCTCTAAGGAGTACAGCTTACTCAGGAAGGACCCTAGAGAATTATCCCCTTCTTCAGAAGAGGAGAATCTGGAAGAAAACAGCAAAATGGAGGCTTTCCCAGAAGAGACACAAAAGTGGCTTCCCTGGAGCACCTTTTGTTGCTATTCTTAAGAAAGCTAGAGACAGACTTAGAGTTTATCTATCGCTCACTCTTGTACAGCCATGCTGGAGCCTGGCATGGAAGAAGTGAGCCTCTGGCGTCCCCAGCTGGGTGACCTAGAATACTGGAAAAAAGTAGATGAGATCTCAAGACATGTTCACAAGATCACGTGAACCTTACAAATAGCTGAAATGAAAATGAGAACCTGATGGATTTTTTTTCATCTCTACTTGGGCAATTTAAAAACCCAGACTGTGGCAGGGTCATTGATCTACAAACAGAGCTCAGGAATGTTTGGTCATTTTCTATCAAAGTGGAACAATGTTTTCACACAAGACATTGAACCTGTATAGCTTCAAAAATCAGTCAGTAAGACAGTGGATCCCAATAGTACAGAAAAACCATTAAAACCTACCTGAAAGATTTCATGTTTAAAGCAGAAGAAATAATTATAAGACTTTAGTAAATGATCCTTAGCCCAGCGATTAAGGGAACCAGATATGTCATAGTAGTCATCTGGACATTAATTATAGGATTCAGGGAAAAAACCTCTGTGTTGAACAAAGTACAAAATTAGCAGTAAGGAAAAATAAGACAATAAATTAGCAAAATTATAGCCCATCATTTTTGAAAAGAGATATTATATCCTTCCTGGATATTCGGACAGCAAGTAGTCTTATTGTATTATATGATGTAGCCCTAAAGAAAGATGGAGACGTTACCTCTTTCATGTTTACATGGATGGAATTGGAACATATTCTTCTTAGCAAAGTATCTCAAGAATTGGAGAAAAAGTATCCAATGTACTCAGCCCTACTATGAAACTAATTTATAGCTTTTATATGAAATCTATAACCCAATTATAGCCCAAGAATATGGGGAAAGAGGAAAGGGAGGGGAGAGGAAGAGGGAGGATGAGTGGAGGGAGGGTAATTGGTGGGACCACACCTACAGTGCATCTCACGAGGGTACATGTGAAACTTACTAAATGTAGAATATAAATGTCTTAACACAATAACTAAGAAAATGCCATGAAGGCTACATTAACCAGTTTGATGAAAATATTTCAAATGGTATATAAAACCAGCACATTGTACCCCATGACTGCATTAATGTACACAGCTATGATTCAATAAAAATTATTTCACTACATTTTATCCAAAGCCAATAAGCAAGTCAACATCAAAGAAGATCTTCATATAAGCTGAGCACCCCTAATGTGAAAATCCAAAATCAAAATACTCTAAAATCTGAATCTTTTTGAGCACTACCATTGACACTATAACTAGAACATTCCATACCTGACCTCATGTGATGAGTCACAGTCAAAACACAGTTGAAACAAATTCATGCAGAAAATCATTAAAAATATTGTATAAAGTTACCCTCAGACCATCTGTGTAATGTGTGTATGAATCATAAATGAATTTTGTGTTTAGACTTGGGTCTCATCCCCAAGATATCTCATTATGTATATGCAAGTATTTCAAAATCTGAAAAAGCACAGACATCTAAAATACAGGGTGTCTATAAAGTTTCTGCGCAACTTTAAATAGTTTTAAATTTTAAATTGCACACGAACTTTATGGACACCCTGTACTCCTGGTCCCAAGCATTTCAGATAAGAGATATTTAATCTGCAGATTAAAAAGGGAGAAGACCTTCCCAAAATGCAGATAATCCTGTGAAAGGGACTGGGTGAAGGTAAAGACATCAAAGAGACTGGACTTTATTGCTGCCCTTTGAATCAAATGTTCACAAAGTAACCAAAAGCACCTCTCTTCTCACTGACAGCCAGAAAAAGAGTTAGAATGAGATGAGATGTAGCGTTGATAATCATCTAGAAAACTAGTAGAATAAGGTGTGCTAGGGACACATAATACTCTATCAATATCAGTCCTCACAAGGACCTCCCTACAATCCCACCCCACAAAGGAATGAAAAGAATGGCCTAAGGAAACACATACTCTCAACTTCACAAACAAATTGCATAGCAAAGGAATCCTTGGTGTCCCAAGGCCTTGAGTAATTTTAGTATTTGGCTTTAAATTGCTATCAACACATCTGAACACAGTGTCATCCAGAGAGACTTATAAAAGGAGATGTCTTTGAACAGAAGCTTCTCAAAAGGAGATAGACAAATGGCCAACAAACATGAAAAGAATGTTCACATCATTCATCATGAGGGAAATGCAAATTAAAACCACAATGAGCTATCACCTTACCTCAGTTAGAATGGCTTTTATTAAAAAGTAAAAAAAAAAAAGATGCTGGCATGGACACAAAGAAAAAGGAACACTACTACACTGGTAATGGAACTACAAATTAGTACAACTGCTATAAAAAAACAGCATGGAGATTCCTCAAAGAACTAAAAGTAGGCCTACCATTTGATCTTGCAAACCCCCTACTAGGAGAAAAGAAAAAGAAGTCATTTTACCAAGAAGACACCTGTACTTGAATATTTACTGTAGTACAATTCATATTTGCAAAGAGGTGAAATCGACCCAAGTACCCATTCGGTTCATAAGTGGATCAACAAAATGTGGTATGTATACTGTGGAGTACTACTCAGCCATGAAAAAGGATGATTTAATGCCTTTTACAACAATCTGGATGAAACTAGAGACTACTATCCTAAGTGAAGTCTCTAAAGACGGGAAAAACAAACACTACATGTAGTCACTATTAAATTGGAACTGAGGAGCACGCATGTACTTAGAGGGAAGTAAAACTTAGAAATCAAACAGGATGGGGAGAGAAAGGGATGGGCAAAAACCTACCTAACAGGCACAGCAAATACTACCCGCGTGACAGGCATGCTTAAAACCATTATTCAACCATTATAAAAGTGATCCACATAACCAAAAATATTTGTACCCCTGTAATACTTTGAAATAAAAATACATAAATAATAAGAATAGAGAAAAGATATATCTAAGTATTATTAAATCTTACTAATATGTAGTAGGAATAGAGGGGTTTTCATGTTCTCCCTTATAACACTTTGTACTTTGCAAATTATCTGTAAATAAGTGTATATTACATTTTAAATTGGAAGAAATAAAAAGCTAAGTTTCCACTCAAAAATTATTTTTATTTCTTCTTCAGATTAATATGAGGGTATATACAATTGAGTTACATTGTTTGCATACGTAAGGTAAAGTCCAAGTTGCAGAGCTTGGACTTGCAGTCCTTCACCCAGGTAGTGTGCTGTATACCCCTACACTGTACCCATTTAGGGGGAACTTACCAAATCCCCTCCCTTTCCTCTCTTCTTGAATTGAATTGTGTTTTTCTCTCATGTGGGTCTGTAGTTGTTGACCTACTCATTTCAAGATAGTATTGCATACATGGGATGCTTGCTTTTAATTAAATAAAATTAAAGGAAATGCTTGCCTGGAGCTCTGTCAAGGGTCTGCATCAAGCCCAGGCAATGACATTGAATAGAATCCTGTGCTGGCAGCAAGAGCCAACTGCAGCCAAATGAAGTAACAAGCTAGGTCTTTGGTCCAGCAACCTCCCTGATCCATTCTCAACAAAACTCAAATCTAACGTTTAGTGTTAGCAGTTGCAATGGTAATTGACTCTTTTCCCCATGCACGTGCACAGGAGTTTTGCTCCTAGGTTCTCAAAGTGTGATGCAAGGGAAGTTATCACTACAAGCTGCTCTGCAAGTTAAAATAAAATAAAATAATTAAAATACAAAAAGAATTTTGAAAAATGCTAAATATTGTATGTCCCCTTTTAAATATTCCTAAAGCACATTAGCACAGACTCTAAGGAGTCTTGCACTTCCATAAGATTTAACATAATTTACTTTAAAATTTTCCAAATGTATTTGACAGAAAACCCCTTATACATGTAGCATCTATTAATCAGTGTTCTGGGTCCAGGCTATTTTAATATTATTATTCATTTTTCTGTACACAAATAGAATAGCACTTTGAAATTGGTAAATGTAGGGTATACTTCTATGACAGATTGCCATCTGTATAATTTGGTCCATAAACAGGTTATAATATTTAATTAATAAACATTAGCAATAATCAAGATGAGACAAAAATTGTTGTTCCATTGAAATCCCATGATGAAATAATTTGAGATACTTATGTCTCATTTGATTATTTTATGTTTTGTGAAATACTTCATTTATATTACCAAAAGGGCAATGCTATGGTTGTTGCCACAATGAATGTGATCTAAGGAAAATTCTGTAAGTGTTTCATAGTAACATTCATCCTTGATGCCCCCGTCCTCAAATCTCTATGCAGTAGCCAGGCAGACGATTTAACAAAGATCTTCTATGGGAAAGACATGCAATATAGCCTGAGATCCTTGGCCTTTGTTGTGGAGTTTGCTAAATTCAGTATAAATGACAGTATAATGACACTAATAATAAAACTTATCAGTTTATAAACACTATGAGAACAAAGAAGTGTCATTTCTCAGTTCTGGGAATATCAGGCAAGGCTCCGTGGGGCGGATGCTGATGGACTTAAGCCCTGGAGAATGAGCTGATCATTAAAAAGTAGGGATGAGGAAAGAAAAAGTCTTCCATTAATGGAAGGAAATATCACAAAATAAAAGAGATAAATTGCATTTAGATTATTCAGGGTCTTAAATAGTATGCAGGACATTTGAAATATGAAAACAAATTCAATAAATAATGAAGGGCCAGGAAGAATTCTGAAAAAAGAGAAGAAGTACCTCTTGATAGAAGTATCCCTGTGAGCACAGAATAGGGGTTAGGGAAGTGCGATCAGTAAGCCAGCCCCAGCACCTGGGAACATGCCAGAATGCACATCCTCAGGACTCATCCTAGGCCTACTCAGTCAGAAACTCTGGAAATGGGGCCCAGACATCCATACCTTAACAAGTCCTCCAGGGAATTCTGATATGTGCTTGAGTCTTCAAATTTCTGGGCTAAAGACAAGGCAACCAATTACATGGCAATTTTAATCATCTACAAGACTGGCAACAAAGAATAAATCTAGGTAAAATAATACAGTAAGACCACAAAGGAGAGAACAGATGGAGGGGGGTTTTAACAGCTGATTTTACCAAAAGATCAGTAATCTGAGGGACTCAGATCTTCACGTCTCTTCAAATTCTGTCCCCAAATTTTCCAGATGACCACTTTCCCCTCTTTTTCTTCCAGTTTATAAACAACATCATGGAAACACAGCTGAACAACATCTGAGAACTAAGCTTCCAAAAATGCATATGCTATGGTAAGGTAAAATAACACGACAACACTCTTAAAAGAAAGAAAACAATGAGGTCAGAGGAAAATAAGGGTAGACAAGAACAATAAAGCCGAGAGTTGGGCCAGAAAGGCCACCATTTGACATTAAGCTCCTTTATAATCACAATCGCAAAAGAGTCACAGAGTCTATGAGAGCAGAGCAAGTCAGTGACTTAGGAAAGGTAGGGAAATGAGGGAGAAATCCACCATGGACCATCAAAGAAGAGATCTTTAATATAGTAAACAGTGTTCTCAATACTGCCTTGTGAGGTCAATTATTTAGTTTGATACTGTCCTATCGAATTATAGTATGTACACCCTTCAAACTCAGAGAATATTTCCTACAGAAAGTTGAGAATGTGAATCTGAAACACAGAAAGTCAGAAAACTATAAATGAATTTGGAATTTTTCCACATTTCAAACTTATACAATTAATAAACAATCAAATTTCAAACTTATACAATTAATAAATGATTCTACATGATTTAAGGTTGAATGTCAACAGATTTTTTTTGACTGACATTTGCCCTCAGTAGAGTCACTTATCACTAGTTTTTCAAAATACATCTATTGCATTAGATGTATCAGACACATTTTAAAACTATAATCCCAAAAATGTGTTAGAAAGGTTTCTACAAAAAATGTGATATTAGAGTAATAAATGCTGTTAGATAGAGGAGCTAGAACTTCCTGATGAGGTGCAAGTAAATATATCTAAGTGTCTACGGGAGGATTGTTTTGGTTATGATTATCAGAAATTGATTCTGACTTTAAAAATAATGTATATATTTATACACATCATATCACTTATTGGAATGATATATTAAGTGACCCTCAGATCAGAGGAAATGTCAAAAAGTCATGTCACAAGATCAGAACAGCGAGATCTAATGGGGCCTGCCCAGCAGCACTGGAATCATGAAGATGAATCAGCTTCCACCATTTTCTGTCCTTTATTACTCAAATCAAGATTCCCAGTCCTGAAACAAAGAGCATTGCTTCACATACCCATCTCTCTCTCAGCTAGAAAAGGGCAGGGTCCCTTGCTCAACAGCTCCTTTCGGGGGGTTGTATATAGCCTTCCTTAAATCAATGTCAAGGTCGTACTATGACAAAAGATAACAGGCAGGAAGAGAACAACAATCGTCCACCACATGCAGGAAGTGTCCTTTTCGGATAGGAAAGCAGCACAAACAGGGATATTAATGTCTAATGTGAATTCGGTCATCATCCCAGAAACGCAAGTGTTTTCATATTCACACTCCTTGAATATCTTAAGAACCAAGGAATTTGTTTTAGGTCATCATCAATTCACAAGGACTTTTCATCTAGTCAGGAGGATTTTCTTCTCTCAGTAAGAATACAAGATCACTTTGTCTTGTTCTAACATCTCCTAAAAATTAAAATAAAATTACCTGCCCGCACAAAAGGAAAACACAATTGTGGTCTAGTGAGGGTGAGGGGAGAAGAAGCAGAGGGAAGCCGGGAGGCAGGAGGTGTGATTGGCGGGATCTCACCTAATGTTCGGATATGAGTGTGTTCAGCACGCCCCCTGGGTGAAGGGCTCAATTACATCTTGGACTTTACCTTAGAAATGTAAACAGTGTAACCTAAACATTTGCACTATCATATTAATCTGAAATTAAAAATAAAATAAAACTAAAAAGAACAAAGGGTATTAATGACCTTATGTTGAAATAAGCCAATATTATATTCAAATATTAATGTAACCTTAGACAATGTTAATGGAAAATTAAGTCCAAATGGCAGGAAATACAGTCTCAGTGACTGTGTCCTGTTCAGACAGAGCACTGTTTTGAATTCTGAGTTTTATAATTTAGAAAGGATGTACGAATTATGAGTATGCCTCTGAAGACAATGACAGGAGAGCAAGGAAACCACTGGCATAATGGTAAAGGGAAGAGGAACATTTAACATATAGAAAAGAATGAATGACCATGGTGCTGAGTATGCTGTGTTGAAGGGCAACAAAAAACTGAACGTGGGCTCGGTGCCTGTGGCTCAATCAGCTAAGGCGCCAGCCATGTACACCTAAGGTGGTGGGTTCGAATCCCCAGCCCGGGCCCGCTGAACAACAATGATGGCTGCAACCAAGAAATGGCCGGGCGTTGTGGCGGGCCCCTGTGATCCCAGCTACTTGTGAGGCAGAGGTAGGAGACTCGCTTGAGCCCATGAGTTGGAGGTTGCTGTGAGCTGTGATGCCATAGCACTCTACCCAGGGGGATAGCTTGAGGCTCCATCTCAAAAAAAAAAAAAACTGAATGTGAAGATCTAGAATCTAGAGCTTACTCTTTTACTATGGAGCTGTGTGATCTCAAGCTAGTTGCTTGCCCTCTCTGGGTCTTAAAGGTTCACATCTATAAAAGGAGGTGTGCTGTGAACAATCAAACAGACCTAGGTTCAAATCCCACCTTCACTGCTTACTGGTTATGCGGTTTTGGTCTGAGTTTCAGCGAAATACAGATAAATAAAGATCAAATCTCCCTCAAAACTCATTGAGAGAATTAAATCAAATAATGTCAAGAAGATGCCTGGCAGGGAGTCAATAATACATTTAGAGTATGCAATTCCAATTACCAACAAATGATAAGTATAATTCTTCAGGAATACAATTCTATAAAATATGGGAAATGCCATTAAGAGAAAGAGACAATAGTTTTCTGCAGTGCTACAGGACCAGTTGTAAAAGTAACAGGTAAGCAGTTTTTTCTTAATTGAACAAAGAACTTTCTAACAACTAGAACTAACAAGAGAAAAAGCTGCCTTATGAAGCACTAAAGTTCTCAAAACAAGGAATATTCAAAACAGACATAAAAATGTATCAGTTGGGGATTCTACAGAACTTCTTCCCATAATTTGAATTAGGACTATACAAGGTACCTTCTGAATCCAAATATCTCTCTCTGACTTGAAGCCGAGTGCAGTCTCAAGCACATTTGTCGTTTGTAATATTAATGTACCACTGCCCTCTAGTGTATAACCTAAGAAGATAAAATATCACCGATACCAAAACAAAAAAAAAGAAAAAGAAATTTCACGAGCACTATGCCCAGTGATTTATACTGGCAAAAAGTTATCTCGCGAATCATTGAGTAGTACCTTCTCGTTTTCAGCTGAGGGAACTGAGGAAACAGAAAGGGAAACAAGTATCCCAAGTCACACAGCTGCACAGTTAACAGAGCTGGGGCTGGGGCTGGCCCCCTAACTCTCAGGTCAGGGTTCTGACGGACACACCACATTCCTGATTCTGCAGCACCGACCCAGGTTATCCTCGGATATCATCACTTAGCTGGGCCGAAAGTCCTTGGTTCTAGCAACATCGCTGTGCCAGTAAAGTTTCCCTTCGCCCTGTGAGTCCAGCACACCCTCAATCACAAGTTCAAACCCTTACAACCATTTTGCTGGGGAAAAAAAAAAAAAAAACAATGGTTAATGAGGCCTTGTTGACAAGAATAGTCCATTATCAGCTAGCTAATGACCACTCAGGCCGCAGCAGGGATGCCAGCCTACAATTAGGTCTGCAGTGATGTACAAACAGAAAGGGACTCTAGTTATAATTAAACCTGATCTTTTAGTCCAATTGCTCATTAGGAAAGAAAATAAAACAAACCACAGATCCCACACAAGAAGGCCTGAAACCAATACTTTGGTCCAGGGATGAAAGGCGAGGACATTCCTAGATTAGTCCACATCTAAGTACCTGTCTCTGAGGGAGTCTTTAAGCTCATATTCCTACTCAACATACTTTGGGGTGAAGGGGGATTGTTTTTCACCTCAGTGATTTTTAAACTCATGGTTCACAGGACAGTGGATAATTGTACTTTCTTCATTTTGCTGATTACCACTTTTGCACGGTTTTTCCTATGAACAAGTATGACTTGTGTAATAAAACATGTTAAAAAGCACAAATCTGGACAAAATCTCTTTAAGTATCAAAAAATATCTAGGGCAAGGGGGAAAAAAGGCATTTTATAGAAAGGACCACAGCCCTTGAATGTTTACAGCAGCACAATTCACAACTGCAAAGACGTGGGAATAACCCGAGCACCCACCGATCCAGGAATGGGCTGATAAAATGTGGCAGCTGCAGACGATGGGGGACTACTGAGCCATTCAAAAAGTAGTGATCCGGTATTTTTATGACAACCTGAAGAAAACTAGAAACCACCATTCTAAGTGAAGCATCACAGGAATGGAGAAACCAACACAGGTACTCAGTGCCAACAGATCAACACTTACGTGCACGTGTAGAAGTAAATCTCAATGAAAATCAAGCTGGCGGGAGAGGAGAAGAGAAGGGGACAGTCAAACCTATAGGTATAGTGCACACTCTCTGGGTGAAGGGCACACTTGTAATGTTGACTCAATCTGTACAAAAAACAAAGTATATAAACAAAATGTGTACCCCTTAATATTCTAAAAAAATTTTTAATTAAATAATATGTGCCTAGGTATTAAATATAGGAATAATACAGATATAAACTTTTTATAATTAGAAGGGGCCTGGCGTGGTGGCTCACACCTGTGATCCTAGCACTTGGGAGGCCAAGGCTGAAGAATCACTGGAACACGAGCCTGAGCAAGAGGGGGCCTCGTCCCTATAAAAAACAATATAGAAAAATAAGCCAAGGAAACATGATGTTGTCAAAAGTCAGCCTAGGTTATGGGTTCTGAAACCAGAGAAGACCAGAGTTTTCACCACAGCTTTGCTAGTTAATGCTTTTGAGACCTTAGACAAGTACCTAAAACCTTTAAGGAGCGTGATTGTGATTCCATGAAAGATCTTACATAAAGATCCCAGCAGATGCACAGAAAGTGACCCATAAATTATAGGCTTCCTCCTCCTCCTCCCCCAGTCCCTTTACCACTTCTTTTTTCTCATAATCCCAAGAATATGTAGAAATCTAGAAAGAGATGTCTTACTAAGGAAGACCCACCTATCAGAAGCCTCAGACTGATGAGGAAATAAGATGTGACCAGGGTTGAAGAGGTTGAGCAGTAGGAAGAGGGTGTTGACTGGACAGCAGAGGGAGCAGGCTTCATCCGGAGATGAACTCTCGGGGGTGTTAAAAAGAAGATGATGGGGGCCAGTGCCTGTGGCTCAAGGAGTAGGGTGCCGGCCCCATGTACCAGAAGGGGTGGGTTAAAACCTGGCCCTGGCCAAAAACCGCAAAAAAATAAAAGAAGAAGAAGATGGGGGGAAAGCTGGCAGTGAGAATGAAGCCAATGAGATTAGAAGAGGCTTGTTTTCCCCCATTTAGTCCGCTTCTTTCCTTTTTGTCTCCGTTAGGTTTTCCTAGGGAAATCAGTACTAAAGGGCTTTCTATTCCCCTCCATTCTCCCTCCTCCTGTGCCTTTGAATCCGTTTCGCCAGCATCCTCTGCGACCATGTGCCATCGATTTTCTCCTCATTACCTTCCACTTTCTCACACATACCTTCAATCTGTTCATCTCTGCTGGTCTCTTATCCATCTGTCCGAGAGCATTCTTAGGTCTTCTCTGTGGTTAATATTCAGTCCTTCACGCCCTTGAATCGCCATGTTCTGCCTCCCGGGGAATAGAAAGAGAAGGCACCGTGAAGAATGGGTGTTTTTCAAAGCAGTTCCTACGTTCAAGGGGCTTATAATTTAGTTGTGGAGAAAAGACTCCTCCTTCACTAGAAACAACAGTGATCAATATAAGGCGTTATATAATTAAGCCCTAAATTTGTGGTTAGACTGAGGTTCCATAGCTTGACGCACTCAGGACGGGGCATTCCTCAAAGTGGTTGGTAAGGGATGACTTGGAGGAAGTCCCAGATGGGAATATTGCAGAGTGAGCACCTAACGCGTGTTTGTGATTTGAGTGGAGATGAAATATGAGGTGAGCCTAGAAAGTTAGCACATCCCTTCCCCCACCTGCCTGACAATGATTATCACTCACTGGTTTTAAAGTGCATATCACCTCCCATTTTAACAACTCTGAAGCAAGGATGTATCTTTTAATCAACTATACTCAGTATGTTTAATACATTAAGTGGAAGTACTTTTTCTCTCTCAGTGGCATATAAAATAAACTACAACTTACAACTGATGGCTTTTTAGAGTCCCTAAGATGCACGTTTATTGCTCACCCAGTATATTTCAGGCTGTTAGTGGGGACATGTTAACAAGAAATGTAAAGTTTCCCTCTTGTGGAGTTTGCATTGTGGTGAGGGAAACAGTTAAGAAACAAATTCACAAATATATAACACATGGAAGCTAGTCCTGTAACATACAGTGACTAGGAACTACCTTTAAGCCTAGATCTCAATCTACCATGCTGGAAAATAAAAAGTATTGAGAAAGAAATTTTTTAAAAATTAGATTTCACGGCTCGGCACCTGTGGCTCAATCGGCTAAGGCGCCAGCCATGTACACCTAAGGTGGCGGGTTCAAATCCCCAGACTGGGCCCACCAAACAATGATGGCTGCAACCAAAAAATGGCCGGGTGTTGTGGCGGGTGCCTGTGGTCCCAGCTACTTGGGAGACGGAGGCAGGAGACTTGCTTGAGCCCAGGAGTTGGAGGTTGCTATGAGCTGTGATGCCATGGCACTCTACCCAGGGGGATAGCTTGAGGCTCCATCTCAAAAAAAAAAAAAATCAGATTTCACATAAGGAGAAATTGCAAGTTGGAAAGAATTCACATATATTTGAGGTATTGCTAGACCAGGAGCTTTTTGGAAACACTTTTGTTAAAGGGCAGTTTCTTTTTGTTGTTGTTGTTGTTATTGTTGCAGTTTTTGGCCAGGGCTGGGTTTGAACCCACCACCTCTAGGTATATGGGGCTGGCACCCTACTCCTTGAACCACAGGCGCCGCCCCTAAAGGGCAGTTTCTTTAACACTACAGCAAGAGTTGAAAAATGTAGTATGGATTCATCCCTTGATCTCAAGGGTCAGCAAGGTTTTTCTGTAAAGACACAGCCAAATAGTTTCAGCTTTACATACCACATGGTCTCTGCCACAGCTACTCACTCCTGCCTGATATTACAACACAAAAGCAGCATGATATTACATAAAGAATGTGGATGTATTTCAATAAAACTTTATTTACAAAAACAGGTCATGGTTTGGATGTGTTCCATGCTGCAGTTTGCGAACCCCTGGACCAGATAGCTGCTTCTAAAGGCTCCCAGAATTTCAGAATTCTTTGAGATCTAAACCCAGAGATCTATTTAGCTACAATCATATACAGACAGTGCCCAACTTAGGATGATTTGACTCAAAACTGTTCAACTTTACAGTGGTACAAAAGTGATACCCTTTCAGTAGAAATCATACGTACTTCAAGTACCCATATGACCATTCTGTTTTTCACTTTCAGCATAGTCAATAAATTACACGATATATTCAACATCTTATTAGAAAATAGGCTTTGCATTAGATGCTTTTGCCGAAATGTAGGGTAACATAAGTGTTCTCTGCATGTTTAAGGTAGGCAAGCTAAACTAGGTGTATTAAAGGCATTTTGACTGACAGTATGTTCAATTCACAATGATTTATTGACACATAACCCCATGGAGGATGAGGAGCACTCATATCCCATCTATATGATCCCTAGATTTTTAGAAAGGTTGAAAAACCAAACAAACCAAAAAAAGGAAGTGGCAATGTTTCTGATGGACAGTGATTAGAAATGAACCCATTTACAAATGTTTGCTCAAAGACCTCAAACGTCAGCTCATCTCAACACAACATGGCCTTCCAGGTAGATCCAAGGAATCCTGCACTAGAAAGAACAGGTCTGCTTACGTAAAGCCAGCCGCAGGTTGGAAGTGAACAGGTGATTAGTGAGGTCTGTCTGCTCAGCCCTGGCTCATCCCACTGTGGTCAATTACACAGCTGGTTACAAGTGTGGGTCTGCACCTGTTCAAGCCTTCAAACGTGCTGATCCTATACTAATTAAACAACCCCTTAAAAGCCAGTTAAACACAAATTAGACCCTGCCATCCTGTGCCTGTCCCCGCCCTCCCTGAGGAGCCCTCCATCTATAAGGGATCACCACAGAGGGCGCAGTGTTTCCTTGTTGTTAGGGAAGGGGCTCTTATGCCCCCATCAATTAGTGCTGCCACCACTTAGTGAAAACAATTGTTGGAACATACCACGTGTTAGTGACTAATTAATAAGAGTTGATTAGCTATGCTCTCTCACTTACAAGGCAGAACAGGCAACAGCTGCCCTGTATAAGGACCATTGACTGGAACAGGGGCGTCAACAGGGTAGAATGAAAGGCAGTCGTGATGGGCTAAGAGACAGCAGCCCATGGTAAGGAGCACATCTTCCAAATGTAATGAAACAGCGAACTGGCTTGAGCAGTCAAGGATGTCTGGCTTGCTTTCCTTGGGATCATTGAAAAAGGGAGGAAACTAGCACCATGGCGGGTGAACGTGGGAGCTGGTGTCAGGAAGGTAGAAAAACTGACCCTGCACATGTAGGACACACAACATACTGCAGAATATAGGACATGAATGCTTATGTATTTGGATATCCTTGTTGGTGTTTTGAAATAGGTAAAAACAGGACTGAGATTTAGGATTTGATCAATTACAGATCAAGCAAAACGTTCATATTCTGCTATGTTAGTTATTTTGTTATATCATAATTACCTATTTATGTATTGCTTTCATTCACACACACAAATGCACACACAGGTACAAATTTTGATCATAAGTTCTTTGAAGGTAGAAGTCACCTCTAATTTATCTGTGCATAAAAGAGAGCATCTTAGGACCTAGTTAATATTTGATGAATAGGTTAATTAATGCATGCTTTAACTCCTGACGATTGGATAAAAGATAAATTGGAAACAAAGCCTACATGTGGATGTTAACTCATCTTCAAAGT
Organism: Galagoides demidoff; assembly: GCA_963574575.1. Taxonomy (NCBI): domain Eukaryota; kingdom Metazoa; phylum Chordata; class Mammalia; order Primates; family Galagidae; genus Galagoides; species Galagoides demidoff. The sequence goes on along the minus strand of CAUYQV010067679.1, from coordinate 40,329 downwards.
GCCTGCCAAACATAGATTTTCAAACTCTGAACAAAATTCAGAACTTCTTCTCTCAAAGCACACAGAACTTTTTATCTGTTTAGTACATTATTGTTGCAGTTATTACCAGTAACATATTAAACCTGGTATATGTGCAAATTAAACCTATTAATAAGCATTTATGTGTACCTACATGTTATGTCACAATTATTTGGTTATATCCTTTTACTTACGTACCCGAGAAAGAAATGATAGAACTTTTAATGAGGCACTTTTCATGGCCTCTGTTACTCCAGAATCCCATCACCCCCACTGAAATCAGGAACCCCAACACAATGGCAGCATCCCCCAAGGTGAAACCCACCAATCAAAGGGAGCTTTCCAAGAATGCAGGTATTCCCCTTACTAAAGTACTTCTCAGTACCTCACGAGGAGGAAGTCTTCTGAGCCTTCTCATGGAATATAGCAGAGACGTTCTGTGCGGGTCACATAACTAATCCTCCCCGACATTCCTGTTTCTCTAGGCTTCTCCACCTCATGCCAGGGTAGCTGGGACATCTCAACCACACTAACTGAGCCACCACTGAGTTTGAGTTTTAGTCCACCAACCAAATAAGCAGCTAGAGCCATCTCTGGCCACTCAAGCTGACATGTTAGATCTGGTTATTTCTAGAAGGTACACCCATATCAACGCATTCCATTCTGTCTGAAGTTACATTCTAATTTCTAACACCCTTAGAATCTATTCCCACACATGTTCCTCAGATTTCTACTGATATATGTCAGCAAGGCCTTGGAATTCATTCAATATGTAGGCTATTTCCTCTTTAGAGTGTGTGCCTGTCAGCTTGGAGCATGTGAGATTTGACCCTAGTTATGTGTCTGTTGGCAACCATTGCAGTGAGTCTTTAGGGAAGTGGTATGTCTTTCTTAGAAGGCACCTTCTCCTGGTGAGGTTATCAGGAGGCTTTCAAAGTGAAGGAAGGTGAGAGATAGTCTCCTCAGACCCAGGAGAGCAAACTCCTCTCACTGACAAGGGGGTGTCAATGTGAGTTAGGGGTTTGACATTGTCAGTTTCATCTGAGTCCAGAAAGATATTCAGACAGTCCACATTTCTACTGCTCAGAATTTAATCTTCAAAAGCAACCATATTAGGCAGACTTTATTAGGGAAAAGGTATTAATAGTTTAAATGTCCTTCAGTGCAAAATGGTTGAGTAATTGATGGCTTATTCACACAGCAGAAAACTGTGACCTAGGCCAGTGACAAGGATAGCTTAAACTAGATAAATGCCGTGGTGATGAGGAAAGTGGGTAGATTGTAGAACTATTTAGGCGGTTAAAAATAGCAGAGTTTATATAACTTTTCAATTAAAAAGTGATACTGGGACCCTTGGGAAGTACAGGGAATCTGAAAAAATGCCAACAACTTGACCCTGGCTGCAGCCTTTTAAAAAGTCACCCCTGTAGTAAAAAGAAGGATGAAAGAAAGGAAGAGGGGGAGGAGGAAGAGGAGATGGAAGAGGAGGGGAACTTAAAACCCAGTGACAGTTTCAAGCAAAAATGGCACCATTAGACATGCTTTCTCCCTGCATGGAGAGACCACGAAATGCTTCAAGATTTTGAAATATCATTTCTGAAAAATACATAGTACCCCCCAACTTGATATCTCCATTCTCCATGCTGCGAGGTACTAACAGGAAAACCTGGATAACCCGGGAGGCTTATAGTAGAATACCCTGGGTCTGTGCTGAGGGCAAGCCAAGTTTGGAACTTCTGCTGGCACTCTTGCGGCCAAGAAATTCTTTTTCCCTCCAGGCCAAGATGTCAGTGGCAGATCACAGAAGAAAAACTGATAGGTGGCAGTTTGTAGAACAAATCCCAGAAGGTTTGCCCAGCCCGTTTCTAATTGAAGTGCCCTTGGTAACAGAGTAATAAATGAGCAAAGCACTCCAGAGGACAATACCATGACCATTCAGTGGGACCCTAGGGAAGCTGGGCCAGAAGAGGTGGCATTCATCACTGAGCTCCCAGCCTGTGTTCTGTGGTTCTATGGAGGTAACTGATTTGACTGCCAAGTTTCAACAACAAAAAATAAACATGAACATTCATGACACACAAGGGGAGTTTTGGTAAGTTTTTTTAATGGTCAAAATAAATGCTTTGGAACATCTCTCTAATTTTTCAGGCTAAAATGTTAGCAGTATGGCCTTTGGCAATGGTTCCACATTTTTAAAAAATAAAAACCTCTTGAATATCAAAATACAGTTTTGCAGATCTCTGACAAGTCATAGCTCTATTCTGAGTAAAAGATCGGTGACACTTTAAGAGAATACATGTTACATGCATAGATGGCATCAATAAAATTACTGAATGAATGAAAAATAACAGCATACATGAAAGATATCAACTTACTATACAGACAGTTCCTGTAGGGATCCACTCCCAACCCACAGACCGGGCCATTTCTCATGAAGTACAAACTGAGGGTTTCCTTTGTCCATGTGTTAGAGAAGGTTACTCAGATGAGCCTTAGCCTTGCCTGGACTCTGCCCACTTCATATAGAAATTGGGGAGCTTTCCTGGTAGCGTGTGTCTGATTAGGTGCCCCAACTTTCACAAATTGTGGAACCCACTTGCTGCTTAGCTAACTGCTAAGCATGTCCATTCGTACTTAGCTGGGAACAGGCTCACCTGTCCTTCAGCTATTACTGAAGGAAACTAGCCTTGCAGTTGCCGATGCCAGGAAAAGCTTTACTTCCCCAAAACAACTGTTTGGTTTTCCTTTACAGATACACTAACAAAATTTCTGTTAAGTGACGGCGTTTTCCTACTGTGTTATAGAAAACTCAGAGCCAATTTCCGAATCTGAGTAAATTCCAGTAATTTCACGAAACCAACGGGACACATTTTGTGTACTCATCTCTCCCACGTTTTACTTTATTTCTTCCAATCTTTTCTGTTAACCACAATTTCTAATGATGTGAAATACTATAAGTGACTGAACTGGTACCTCTGACCCACAGGGAGAACAAGTCTCTAAGGAGACTGCGCTGTACGTTTGGTGACTCACTAGCTATTGCAGACAGCCACCAGAGAGGCCACTCGAGTAGAAGCAGCTTTACCACCTCCACCCCACCATACGCCATTCCTCCTGCTCCTGGTCCATGGAATAGAAAAACTGCTAAGTACCTAGAGATCATCTTTTGAGGAAGTTCACTATTTGTTTTTTGAAAAATAATAAGCTACTTTCCCCATAAGGTGGAGAGAGTGCGATCACTCCCTCCAAAGCCAAGGGAAAGAATTGTGCTACCAGAAAGAGGCCTGGAGCAGAGGACCCACGGTGCAGGAGGAGGAGGCATGTGCAGACTGACACAGCCCTCTTTCTAGGGAGCTTGCAGCAGAATGGGCTGCTGGGGATAAAGGAGATGAGAGTGGAGCAGAGCAGGGCTTGGTAAAGGAGAGCTTGGATAGAATGTGAAGTTTAGGAAGGGGCAGGAATGAGTCTTAGGACACTTCAGTGTGATGGGTTTTTTTGGTTTGTTTGTTTTTTTGTTGTTTGGGTTTTTTTTACAGTTTTTGGCTGGGGCTGGGTTTAAACCTGCCACCTCCAGCACATGGGGCCGGCACCCTACTCCCTTGAGCCACAGGCACCGCCCTCTGTGTGATGGTTTATCAAATAGTTGAAAATGTGTGAAACTGGACTGAGACACGGTGTGGGGGAGCCCACTAGCCAGCATGAAACAGTTTCATGTAACAGGTTTCATGTTTAATTCCCACCCCAAGTTGAGACTTTCTCTAACCTAGTTCTATTTCTTTAGTTGAGTGTAATCCATTGTATTTTTGTAAGACATTTTTTAAAAACAAGGACTGTAAATGAGAAGCTTTTCCATTAATTAAACTTCTTAATATTACTCTGTACTAAATTGAGGAAAGGAAAACAACACACAATACAGGTGAAAGAATCGTGATCCGGGAACTTCATAGAAACACCCTCTACAGCAGGACTCGCAATGCGTTTCCCATTTTTCAGCCTCCAGTCCCAAACACAGCTGGAGAGTATGGCATGCTTCAGGAGCTGTGGCTTACCCAAATCAGATTCTGGAAAATTTTTAAAAATTACTTTAAAATTATTATTTTTTGGCCCAGCAATTTTCTTTCTAGAAATGTAGTGTGAGGGCTAATCAAATAACTGCCCAGAGATTTTTCAGTCCCAACTCCGCTTCATGCACCTATTTGAAAATTCCCCCTTCTCTCTTTGATCTTTCTCCTCCCTCAGGAAAACTCATGATTCTAACTGTCTACCCTCCGTGCAGGCTCCCGGCTCTGCTCAGCGAGCCTGGCAGAAATCCTCAAAATTCTACCGATTTCTTTTATGAAGGGGCCTTTTCAGTCCCATCAGAATTTGCACAATAGAACATCCTCAGAAAAAGGGCGGGGTGCAGAATTTTTTTGTTTATAATGTTAATCATAACTTAAACTGTTAATTTCTTAAGCTTTCAATTTATCAAACATAGACCCAAGACATTTATATTTCATTCTTAGGACAATATACATGTAATCCACAGTTTATTGGCAAAACAATCCAGTTAGGAAGGTGAAGCCAAGAAGCAGTCTCACACCAGGATTCCACCCTTTAACCATGCCATCATTCTTTGCTGCTCTCATTAGGTTTTCTTGGAATAAGTTTGATCCTTTTCATCTGTCAAAGTTGTTATTGTTTTTTTGTTTGCCAAAACACCTCTTCCCACCATGGTTGGAGAAAAAAAGAAGGGATGAGAGGGAGATAAAAATTTCCTCCTACCACTCCAGAATGTTAATCATGGCACAATTTAAAATAGAGAAAAGTGCAAGTAATCCTAAGGATTGATTAAACATATTATAATACATCCTTTGTGTCATATGAAATCATTAAAAAAATGGTTTAAAATAAAAATGTGTATTTAATGACATAAAAAATGCTCCACTGAGCTGTTGTTAGAAATAAAAGGCACAATCCATGCAGGATGATAAAAAATATATGGATCATATGCACATATAAAAGCCCGAGGGTATATGATTCAAAATAGTTTAAATAGCTCTCCCTGGTGGTGAAATTGGGGTGATTTTTATTTTTTCCCTTTTGCTTTTCTGGGTTATCCAAATTTTTACAACATGCAATGCAGTGTGGGCAAAGGAAAAAAGCCCATGCGAAAAAAATAAAAGATTTAACTTACACATCTTTACACAATGAAATAAAATCCATGCAATTCCAGGAAACAGGCTGAGCTCCAGCAGCTACTAAAACAAGTTGAATGACTCTCACAGAAATAAATGAACTTAATAAATGAACTTAAACCCAGATAATAAAACCTACCTGGGACTCTAATATGTCATATTATACCTATATAAGAAATTGATAGTGGAACCAAATAACCTAGTAATAGAATCTCGTACATAGCTATACCCAAACAGAACTTAGTATATGATAAAAGTGTCATGACTCATCATTGAGTAAGAGGAAAAGTTATTCAATAAATGGTACTACAATAGTGAGTTAACTATTTTAGGAGGAAGATTAATCACTACCTTATAAAATACAAGGATATGTATTTTGCATAGATTAAATTTTTAAACTAAAAACTGTACTCAAGAGACCTACAAGAGATAAGAAATACAAATGAATTTGTGATCCAGGATTTAGAACACCCTTCTAATCAATGATAAATAAAGAAAATAAACCAGACAGAGAAACCAACTTGCCTACGTTTCTGTCTATCACTTCCTCACCTTAAAAACTGCCATCAATAAAATTTAAAAGAAAAGCTAAAGCAAACAGCTGCAACATATATGACAAAAGGCTAAAATTCTTAATATAATTCTATCTTATAAGTCACTATAAGATGAGAAATCATTCTAATTTTTTTAATTAGTGGGACATGCCCAAGCTTTAAGCTCCATGAGGGCGGGAACCATCTCTCCCATTGGTTAGTGACTATTACACCTTCTGTGAAGTGCTTCACATATAAGGGGCACTCAGTAAGTATTGATTGAATACAAGAATGATCACTTACAAAAGAATAAATAGAAACAACCATTAAAAAGTTTATATTTTAAAAAGTTGGGTCAGGCATGGTGGCTCATGCCTGTAATCCCAGCATTCTGGGAGTCCCAGGCAAGTGGACTGCCTGAGCTCAGAAGTTAAGAGACCATCCTGAGCAAGAGTGAGATCTTGTCTCTAAAAACAAAAAATAGCTGGACATTGCAGCAGGTGCCTGTAGTGCCAGCTACTTGGGAGACTGAGGCAAGAGGATCTCTTGAACCTAAGAGTTAATTATGTACATGTTATATATGTTATGAAAAAATTAATATTTAGGATATTTAAATATATAGGAAATTGAATTTAATTTAAACACTAAGTGTATTAAAAATAAGTTTAAAGGATAAACTATTTAAAATTTCACACAAATGTTATAGACACCATATATATATATATATATACACACACATATTTCCATTTTCTTTAAAATATGTGGATATTTGGATATTAAAAAATAATACCTACATGCATTTATGTTTACTTGGATAGTGAGAGATGCTTTTAAATTTGTCTTTAACAAAATGCGTATAGAAATGGCAAATGAGCACAAGAAAAGATGTTGAAGAATGCTAGTCATTAGGGTCATACAAAGTATTAAGAATACCCCAGGCCAGGTGCAATGGCTCATACCTGTACTCCTAGCACTTTGGGAAGCTGAGACAAGAGAATCACTTGAGGTCAGGAGTTTAAAACCAGCCTGGGCAACATAGTAAAACCCTGTCTCTACAGAAATTTTAAAAAATAGCTGGGAGTGGTGGCATGAAGCTATAGTCCCAGTTACTTGGGAGGCTAAGGCAGAAGGATTACTTGAGCCCAAGAGTTTGAGGTTGCTGTGAGCTATGATCCCACCACTGCACTTCATCCTGGTCAATAGAGCAATACCTTGTATCAAGAAAAAAGGTAAAACCACAATGAGACCCTACTAAATACCCACTAGAATGACTAAAATTAAAAAGACTGACCATCCCAAGTGTTTTCAAGGATGTGGAGCAATGGGAAATTTCATACACTACTAGTGGAATTGCAAAATGGTTCAACCTCTTTGGGAGAGTTTTTCAAAAAGTAGACATGTACCTACCTTATGGCCCAGCCATTCTACTCCCATATACTCCTATATATCCTATATCTGAGAGAAATGAAAGTGTATGTCCACGCAAGACATACATGAGCATTCATAGCAGCTTTACCTGTAGTTGTCAAAAACTGGAGACAAGCTAAATGTGCACCAGCAGGTGAATGGATAAAATCCGTGGTATAGTCTCATAATTCCAAAATTCCAGGAAGCAGCAGGGGTCAGCTAAACTATATACTAGAGCATTTGCTATTTGTGCACTATTGTGATGGGCACTGAGGGATAGCAAGGACGGGCTGACCTTGACAGCAGCAACAGGCAGCCTCTAAAATCAAGGCGCTGCCACTCCACTCAGCTCTGGAATGCATGAAAAACTCTTTGTTAACCTCTGGGAATAATACTACCCTTTGCAGACATAGCTTTTTGCTTTCTGTTTATTTTACTTTCACTATCCAAGTGTTGCCTACAGATACAGCACAAGCTATAAACTTAAGGACTTTGAATCAATTCATCTTTGAATTCTGGCTCCAAAACATACCACAGACCTGCCAAAGAAAAGAGAGACCCTCGCAGAGAGAGAAATGTGTGCTTCCCATATCTACACGCCCCTGACATTGCAGATTCTAAACCGTGAAAGATGGTTGTGAGCTATCTGCCGACCTCTGCCCCTGGGATCCAGGAGCCCTCTCACTTATATCTGTATGTTCCTAGATACTGTCATACTTGATGTATGTGGGAGAGGCAAGGCAATACACCGACCTCAAGGTAGCTAAAAGGCCAATTGGAATTTTTAAGACATGGATTTTTTTTTCTCTTTCAAACACCCAGGATAAAAGTTAGCCTCATCTCTCAATGACTCATTTCACCAAACTGTGTTTGCCTCAACAATTTTAAAATTTGTTTAAATAACTGCCTATCTCAAAGTGTGAGCGACTGGGGACTCAATGTCCTCTCGTCTCTCTTCCACTCCTCATAATTCTATCAGAGTATTCAAAGAGTTCCCTAGCCCCAGCAGCAATCAGAATTAGCAGCTTCACTAATGACTGACATTTAATCTTCTCTAGAGACAAAAATAAAAACACAGCTCTAAGGCCAAGAATGGAATTGATAGCCTGTAGTCAGGGTTCCCCGATCTATCCTGTCGGGGGCCAGTGAAGAAACAGGTCCCATGCAGTCTGCTTACCTCATGGACAAAGGCAGTGCTAACTGCCTCTCCTTTCTTAAGATTGATAAGACAAGGCAGAACATGGTGGCTCAAGCCTGTAATCCCAGCACTCTGGAAGGCCAAGGCAGAAGGATCACTTGCACCCAGGTATTTGTGGTTGCTGTGAAGTAGGCTGATACCATGGCACTCTACCCTGGGCAACAGAGTGAGAGTCTATCTCACAAAAAAAAAAAAAAAAAAAATTATAAAAGATTTATAAGGCAAGCAGAAAAAGAGTCAGAGTCTTACTTTGGCAACATAACAATTGCCTGTCATGTTGTACATGGCGCAGTAGATTTACACTCATCAGTTAGCCATATATCTTCTTTTGAAGAGGATAAGCAAAACCTGGTCAGAGAAATAAGAAATGTTCACTCTAGAATTACCCAGAACTAAAGTGATTCCATGAATGACTGGGTTGGAGGCCCAGTAGAATTGTATATCCTGACATATAAATCTTAAAGACCACAGTTTACTACAGAGCTCCAAGAATACATTTTCATCAAGTTTTCATAAAGAACATCAAGCCAAGGAGCCATGAGGGGAGGAAGAACGTGCAAGTCTCCTCCGTTTTCTGATAGGAGATGTGCTCAGACCAGTGGCAATGATGTTCCACCTGTCTGGGGGAAGAGCTTGCTAGGTTACAGGAAGGCTTGTTACCATGCAACTCTGAATAATTGCTTCGTATGTCTGCAAACGCTGATGTTAGCGAGCCCCATCAGCTGGCTCTACCATCCAGTTCTTCATGCACTTACTTACAATCCCGTTGACACCACCTTGCTTTATTGTCCAGAAACATTACAATAATAGGTGGGCTGTCAAATGACAGTCACTACATGACCAGTCTGGGTGCTTGCCCAAAAAGGTATCTATAAGGACTAAGAAAAATTGAGAATAGTAGGCTTTGTGAGGGGCACAACCACAGCAGGGATCTTACCTAACAAACTCAAACACTGTAGCTAATCACATGCCCACATTAATTTGAATTTAAAAAAGAAAAAGTAGGTTTAGCCCCTTCACTATTAGCCCCACATTAAATATGGAAGAAATCAAGGCAGAGAGTGGTTTCATAATTGCCCAACATCACAACTAATGGGTTGTAGAGTCAAAAAACGAACCAAGTGATCTAACTCCGTAGTTCATGCTCTTAACAATTGCACTGTGCTACATTGCAAAACTACCTATATATGTTTTTAAGGAAAAAATATCCTACTTGGAGCAAACCAAAGAATGAACTATGGTTAGAAAAACAAAATTAGTCTCCACTCAGATGATTGTCTAAAGCCACAGACTTAGAATTAATAAGAGGCTGAGTCACCATCTTGTCCAATGTCCAATCCAGAGGATAAATCCCTCTACAGAACCGCCTATACCACATACATCTCCTAGTATTGCCACAAACCCCAAAACAAATAAGGAAGAATTGACTGAGCACACTCTGTGTACACCTTTCCTAAGAGCTCTGGGTAAAGCGTCATATTTAGTCCCTATCAAGTAAGAAACAGAATCTTTGTTTTACACATAGAAAAATTAAAACTGAAAGAGTAATTGATTTGTCTGGAATTGCATACCTTGTAACTAGCAGGCTCAAGATTGCCTATGGAAAGGGGTCTAGGAGTTGGGGTGTAAGACCTTGCCAGGGAACAGGATGCTGTCTTCTGGAGCCCACCAACCAGGCACTTGGGCTCAGCAGGACTGCAACTGAAATTCTCTAGACTATCCATTTATTCTTTCCATGAGCCGCCCCTTCACCCCTGCTCTTATTTAATCTGTGTGCTTTATCTTTCACTCATTCAACAGATACTTAATGAGCACCAGTAGGAGCCAGAGACTGCTGTTGGCACTAAAGAGAAAATGAACAAAATGGAAATTCTTCCTCCTATGGAACCTGTAGATTGTTGGGGACAGGATGAGAAGTGTGTGTGTGTGTGTGTGTGTGTATATGTGTGTTAACCTGGGTCTAATTAGGGGAAAAACATCAAATTCAATAGGGAAAAATTCTACAAAACATGTGTGTGTAATATAAAGCAAGAGATCCCAATCTAAATATCTATCAATAGATAATACAGATAGAGGTTTAAAGTAGATGTAGATATAGATTTTAAAATAGAAATATTTGGAGACATATAGATATAAATATATAGATACATACATAGAGGGAGAGGGAGAAGAAGGGTTTGGTGGTAAGTGTCTGTAAGAACATAAAGCAGAGTAAGAGGGGTTGACAGTGACAGAGAAGAGGGAGGATGATGAACATTTCTATCAGTTGTTAAAGAGTGACCCTTAAGCAGAGATATTTAGCTATTTCACGCATTCTTGGATCTTTATGTCAGGAAGGGGATCGGGTCAATATGCCTCATCTTAACATCCGAGGAGAAATGCCTACATGTCTTCATTCATTCAGCTCGGCATGAGTTAGGTGGTGATTTTATTATGTGACACCTGTTGGAGAAAGACACAAAGATGAGGACTAGCAATTAGTTGTCACAAGTCAGGTTCCCTGAGAAACAGACTCTGAAACTGAGATTTGCATGCAGGACAAATGTATTTGGGACAGCTCCTAGAAACCCTTTCCTGGGGTTTCTGCTGGACTTTCATGAAAGCATGCCCTTTTTCTTGAAAATACTAGCTCTGAAGATTATATAAAGATTCTGAAGTGTGTAGGAATCACCTCTTCTACAACATGAAGAGGACTATTTTCTAAGAATGAATTTAACCCAGTGTGCTAAGAGGCAGATTCTGAATGCCTGTGATTGGGTTCCTGGATCCTGCTATGCCTGAAACCAGGATTCTGGGTTCTGTAGTAATATGAATCAAGAAATTCCTTTTTCAAATTAAATTAGATTTCCTAATTCAAATTAGAGTTGGGTTATTTTCAGTGGCAAAATTTGTGTAGACCAGCACAGCAGAGCCAGCCAGGACTCAACGCTGAATACGGAGGTGAACAAAACCCTGGAGAATCTGAGGCCGGCATCCTGACATAAAGAGACAACAAGCAGCCCATAACTCCTAGTAAGATGTGAGGCAATGTCAGGTTGCCTTTGAGGCCTTCTTCCCCATAAGTCAGGTCTAATTAGGGGGGAAACATCAAACTCAATAGAGAAGAATTCTACAAAACACCTGACTGATACTCTTCAAAAACTGTCAAGGTCATCAGATGTGAGAAAGGTCTGAGAAAGTGCCACAGCCGAGAGAAGACCAAACAGACATAATGAGTAAATGGGAAAAGGATATGATAGAATAACTATAAAATCAAAATTTAAAAATGAAGTTTAGTTAACTTTTTTGAAGAGGAAGGGGGAGAATAATCTCTAGCTTCTCTTCTAGTTGGTGTCTGCTCCAAGAGTTCAGTGGTCTGATGGCAAAAGAGAACTCCCTCAGCTCTAGAAACTGGAGCTGAAACTTCTCCCTGATTACATTTTTATCACCAGGCCTCTTGCATTCCCTCGGTGCACGGGGCTCTCTGTAAGGCAGCTGTCCCCAACCTTTTTTGGTACCAGGAACTGGTTTTATGGAAGACAATTTTTCCACAAACAGGACTGGCAGAGGGGACCTTAGATTTTCATAAGGAATGTGCAACCTAATCCGTCACATGTGCGGTTTACAGTAGGGTTCTTGCTCCTACAAGGATCCAATGCCGCCCCCGATCTGATAGGAGACGGAGCTTAGATGGCGATGCCAGGGATGGAGAGAGCCTACAGATACAGGTGGAGCTTCCCCACTCATCTGCTGCTCACCTCCTGCTGAGCGGTCTGGTTCCTAACAGGCCCCAGACCTTTCTGGTCCACAGCGTGGGGGTTGGGATGGCCTCTGTAAGGTACCATTGCTGAAACTGTTTAGACGATGGCTGTGTCCTCGAGGAATTCAAAATCTGGGGGGCATCAGAGAGAGGAAGTGGAAATCTCCTCTCTATTAGAGGCTTTCAGACCCACTGCCGCCCCAGTAGAGTTATCCTAGGGCTAAGTCAGGCCTTAGCCGGAAAGACCCTGTACTTGAGGCAGCTGGGTCACTACAGGAGAAAGCCAGAAGGGAGCAAAGGGAGCTGACTTCCGGGGGCCGGCCCTGAGAAACGACCAGAAGACTGAAAACACATCCACATCTACAATCACTTATCTTAAAGCAATGAGTCGGGAACACCTCAGAATTTAGGATTCTTTGACATTTCAGAAGGTACATTACTGAGAGCTCCAGCAGGGTCTTAATGTTCAGGCTTCTTTCAGCTGCACAGTAATATCAGTGTTTCGGAGAGAGCTGGTCTGGATTTGCTCCTTTTCCTGGTCTACTTCTTTCCTAGCCCCCTCCCCATTTTACTCAGTGGTTCTCAGACTTGAGCTTGCGTCACACGAGCCAGAAGGACTTATTGAAACACAGACTACTGATCCCTACTCCCAGAGATTCTGATTCAGTAGGTGTGGGTGGGGCCTGAGAACTGCTTCTCTAATAAGTTCCCAGGTGAGGCCAATCCCAGACCACGCGCTAGAGCCTGCTGCATTTCTTGATGGCACTTCTTTATCTCACACCCAAGACAGTAAACACTCAAAGACATTTTTCATCTTTATAAAAACGATCTCCCAAATGGCCCCAGTATGTCTTTGATGACTCACAGCTGCCTGCTTGTTCGATGACACACATAGAGATAGAAAGCCACCTGGGCACTTGTGAAAAGCTTGGTTGCCATGGATTTTACAATGTCACCCTGAGAATCCCAAGTTGGGCCCTTCACAGTGGTATAATAACCCAAAACAGCAGCATAAAAAAGGTGGGGTTAATTTTGATTTTAAATTTATTCTTATCTCTGAATTGAAGTTTCCATTCCCAAACACTGTATCATGTTGCAATGTAAAAAAAAAAAAAAAAAAAGTTCCACAAAAAAAATAACTTTTTAAAAGTCATTAGACATGCAAAGTGCTATTCTCTTTTTAAACATATAAATATCAGTCAACATGGAAACCCCAGTGGACACAGATTCTCTTCTTTCAGGAATCAGGGAAGTTGTGCAAATTCTCATGAGTTGATTTTCTTAATTTCTCTACTTCACAGGCCAGTAATCTACTTACAGACCAGGATATCTCTTTTTCACACCTATACATATTTTTTTTCAACTCTATCCCTCCATCTTTATCTTCTTCCTCAATCTTACCCACTGAGTCCAGGAAAATCTATTCTTACTCCCTCTGTTTCAAATTTGAGAGAGAAATTGCTTAATTGGTAAGTAAAAGCTGATACAGAGCTACTCAGAATAAGCTACACATTTTTAGATTAAATTAGACAAGAGTCAGTACAACTCCAACATCCTAAATTCCTAGAGTCCTTCAAGCTTCACAACACCGCATTCACCCAAATATGTTAATGAAAACTAAGAATATTCTTCCATTGATTTTTTTTATCTCCTTTATAACTTTTATTGTTCCACCACCATTCTTCTTACTTCACCTACAGATTCTATTATTGCATCTATATCACAGATGTAATTGATTTTAGGGGATTGATCTGGAAACATATTCTTGATTTGTAATATTGTAAATAAGAAACATGCTTTTTGCCTCAATAAAGACTTACCAGCTAGTCTCCTTGCTGGTCAAAGACTAAATGTACTTCTATATCCCTTTAAACATATAATGTGTATTTCACAACGGAGATCTTTTAATGAACATATCCTAGCTAACTCATAGATTATCAATTGAATTGTGTAATTCTTATTTACTTTGGAAAAAGATTCTTGGCTTTTCAAAAAATTAGCTGTTACATAGTCACATGCAAAGGTGTATTTTGACTCACACACATGTTCATACACATAGCTGTTACTGAAAGTAAATGTAAAAATACAACAGAAATGAAAGAGAAATATCATCACTCCTATTTTAGGCCTACAGATTCTGCCTCATTAGATTAACTCCCATTTTGGAAAGCACGTTCTGTTAGACTGAACATTACCAGATGCTGCTGTATGCCCTTACCACAGCCCACAAGTAGCCAGGTGAAATTTAGGGCTAGGGATCTCTGGTAATGACTTTCATATGGGGTTTACATGAAGCCTAAAAAGCAAAGTATGTGTTTCCAAGTAACCCTCTGCCATTCATCCTTAGAGGCAAGAGATGTGTCTCAGGAATCTCTGCCCCAGTGGAAACTGTTCTAAACTTAGAAGCTGTTCCTGCCTCATCCCTCAGCTCAGGACCTGTCTCTAACCTTAATCTTAGATATTAAGGATGGGACCTGCAAATGGATTTCATCACATTCTCTCCATCTTTTCATCCTTAATGACCTTTAAAAACAAAATCCAGTCTTGTCCCTACAAAAGGATTAGGTTGGTATTTAACCCTTTCTTAGACATATGAAACCCCCCAATTCAGGCTTGCTGGATCTGTGGAAATAAAAGAAGAATTATATAACTCCCTCATCACCTGAGAAGGCTACTGGCCAGGCTGAGGGTACATTTTCCTCAAACAGACACCACTGTGCCTGAAATTGTGCCCTCAGTGGTGGAGTGATCGTGTATTTTCTCAGTGACTCCTGTGTGGCAGGAGTTTGCTAGTCCAGCTATGAAGATTGCTAAGCCAGTCCCCAATTTCACGTGGCTCAGCATCTAGCAGCCGGGGTTAATTGTTGTTCTTTCTCTGTTGCCCGCTAATATGCAACTACTTGTGAGTAGAATTAATAACACGGCACACTATGAATTTGTACATCAGTTCTTTCCTCACAATCCCCAAGTATATCTGTGGGAGAAGACACTTTTTAATTTATTTTTCAATCCAATGGTTTTATTGTATTTATTTTTTATTTAAAAATATTAAGGGGATATAAGTGTTTTTGTCACATGGATGAATTGTATAATGCTGAAGTCGGGGCTTTTAAGGCGACCATCACCAGAATAGTGTATGTTGTGCCTGATAGATACGTTTGTATCCCTCTCTTCCCTCCCATCCTCCCCTTCTTAGTTTCCAATGTCCTTTGTAAGACTTTATGACTGTGTGCCCCTCATTTAGCGCTCACTTATTAGTGACAATGTGGCGTATGTTTTTTCATTCCTGGGATACTTCACTTAGATAACGTTCTCCAGTTCCATCCAAGTTGCTGCAACAGACATTATTTCATTCCTTTTTATGAGTAAAAAAAAGTTAAAGAAAAAATTCTCACAAACCACTTAAATAAGTACAATGACCCACACACCCTAGTTTGAGAAAAACTCAACCCTGTTACCCTAAAAACTCACTTTGCTACCGCTGTCCCTCTTCTATGACCAAGAGCCCCCCACCCGCCATTCCTTCAAGGCGGCAGTAGATGGCGCCAGCAAGCCGCGGCTTAGCAGCGGCAGCGCACGCGTGCGGTTCGCGGCAGGTCCTCACTCCTGGGGAGACCAAGCTTCACATACCCAACCCCCAATCTGTCTTCCCGAGTGTTATTGTCCTCAGAGAAGAGCTGGAGAAGTAAAAACAAACTTATTCTAACAAAAGAAGCGCCCACCGTCGTCATTGTCAACAGTGTGATTTAGAGCAAAGGCCGAGCCCCGCGGAGTCCAGGCAACGTCGCGACCTCCCAGCGAGTAACCTTAAGCAACTCTGAGTTCTCGTTTCCTCTTCTACTAATCAGAGTCCAAATTTCATCCAGCTCCCCGAGAGAAAAGTGTGAGGACCAAATGCCACAGCGGATTTGAAAGGCTCTTGCGAACTGCGATGGGTTATTTACTAATTACCACTGGCACACATTTCCCTCCGAGTCAGATGCATCCAGGCCCAGCCCAAGGGAGGAGGGAAAAGCATTTTCTCTGCAGAAGTACTGGGTGCTCTGCCCTGGAATGTGGTGTCTCCGTCATTGGCCAACACACTCAGTGGTACACAGCGAGGGAACAGAAGTGCCATTCAGGTCTGCACACCAGAGACCTGCCCACCCAGGTCTGTTTAACATATCACCCTGACTCCATGCCAGTCTCAGCAGACACCCAGGGGCACGCGTTCCCTGTCCTCTCAGCAGACTCCCCGGGAAAGCGAAATCTAAGCAAACTGGTGACAAGTGAAAAGAGTCTCTAAAGTTCCTCTTTTCTTTCCTATCCTGCTTTTAACTTTCCCTACCCAGAAAATCCTGTGCCGCCTCTTGTACCTAGGCGGCTCTGTCCCCGATGGAAGATAACAGAAGAGGAAGAGGCGGCTTAGCATGCTACCCTTCCAGAAGCATCCATAATTTAAAGGAGAATTGTGGCAAAAGCATACGATTTCACTATTTCTTTGGGAACCCAAAGGAAAGAATCCCTAAGGGTCAAATGTAAGCCACTGTAGGGAGAGAGCTTTGACGGCCACTCGTCAGAAAGTCATCTCTCGCAGGTTTCACCAGGACAGACAGCGGTTCCCTTTCCTGCCCTCCGGTTTCTTTCCTCTAATATATACAACAGACCACACTCTGTGAAATGTACACACTGTGCTCTTCCCGCTATGCCCCTCAGCAGCCACACTTGCAAATTTTCTAAACCTTGACTCAGTGTTGAAGTATTCCCTGTGTACACACAGGTACGCCACAGGAATCAAGCTGGCCACAATGCAAGGACCAGCACGCAGCAATAATACCTGAACTCTTGTGCCATTGTATAACTGACAAAGTGCTTCCATTCGACAGGTAAAAGAGGGGAAAGGACATGTAGTAAGTGGACGGAGAGCTAATCAGACCTAAACACAGACCACTTTGTCCCAGTGGTCCCAGGACCATTATTACCTTCTAAGAAGCTATGGAAAAGGAGCCTGAAGAACAGAATGATAGTGCCATGAAATGCCCTAATGACCCCAGCTACTCCTCCAGGCCCTCAGACTCTCCATGTGTACAATCAGTGGCTATCTCGCTGCTGGGGGCAGGAGCATGAAATTGAGTATAGACCTCCCCTCTTGGACCCTGGCCACTGCTCCCTCCTGGATTCCTTTAACTACTTAAGACAAACTGCACCCTGGGCTGAGCAAGACCCAGGGACACCTCCTCATATCCCAGCTTCAACCTTGGACCTTGAATGTCTTGGAAGAAAACCTGAGATAGAAAAGAAGAGCTCTAGAAAGCAAAGAAATCAGGGCTGAAAACCACATTTTTGTTTCCAGATTACTTAATCCTCCCTGAGGACACATGGTGTGGAAAGTGCTTTCTGGGCTATAGTGTGAGGAAAGAAGCCGCCACACAGCCAATGTCCATTTTTCCCATTAGACGATTCTTACAGGGCTTCCTCTTTGGTCCATTTCAGAGCTGCTGCTCTTCCTCGAGTTGGCCCCTTCTTCCCTCTCCAATCTCTCTCCCTCCCTCTCTCTCTCTCTCTCTCTCTCTCTCACACACACACACGCACACGCACACACACACACACACAGAAACCTTGCTGGACCTGACGGTCCTTCCCTACTGGGGAGAGCCTGAAGCCATGGGAGAGATTCCCTGCCCCCAAACAAGGATGGAGAGCCCAAAACTCCTTTCTCCTCTGAAAGTTTCAACATGGGGAAGGAGGTAACCTGTGATAGAGAAGAATTAAAGAGAACTACTAAGAAGAGCCACTCATCTTATGGAGGGTAGGGCAGATCCTTAGCAGTGGCCCCTCTAAAAACCTCTTACCTTCATTCACATGAAGGCATTTGTCTGAGAGATGAGCAAGTGTCCATGGTTCTCTCCCTATTCCCCATGCTCCCCTCTGTGTTATATCTGTGAAACTAATTCTTATAATTTTATGTTGCCTCGGCATTCACTATGAATATAGATTTTACTTTCTTATAGCAGAAGCAGGACTTAGTCACCCTTGACACAGTTCTACACAACCATCCCCACCCCAGCCAGTTCTTCAGTGTGGTTGATCCACATCTTTATTCAGCTTCCTCCTGGTGAACACCCTCCTATGGGACAGCTAAACTGGCCCCTGCTGACCCCTACACCCCATTTGCATGGACTAGGCAGATGTGTCACAGTGACCACTTTGCAGTCACAGCATGACCTCTTGCCTGCTTTCTCTAACTCAACCCACCAATTAAAACTCCCATCAGGAAGCCTGCTTGGACAATACCCTAGACTCAGTAAAGTGTAGGTCCATAGATCCCCTCCCTCTCTCTTCATGTGCTCCCTGGCCTCTGTGTGTTTGGACTCTGGGCGTGCTGCGTATCCCCCCAATGCTGTGTCTCTCCTAATCAATGAGAGGGTACTCTTCATCTGAAAGTTCCTCAGTTATAACAACCCCTTACCCAGAGAAAATGTCCACAGTCATGAGACATATCAGGAAATGTTATCAGCACGAAGGTGAGAGTGCAGGCAGCTGCTGGCCTGGGACTCATCAGCACCTGGGGTTGAGAGATTCCTCTGTGCCTGGCTCACTGCTGTCTAGGCACACTCTTGCTTCCAGAGGCCCAGGGGCTATCTTATATGTGTGTAACCATGTATTTATATATATTTCTGTACATGTGTACCTAGAAATGTGTATATTTTATAGCATATGTTTATATAAATATTTATAGGTACACACACAATCCTTCATGAATGGTACTAAGTGGAACTGCAAAAAAACAAGAACAATAATACCTCTCCTCACACGTCTGTAAAAACGTCTTTTTCTTTTTTCTTTTGAGACAGAGTCTCACACTGTCACTCCAAGTAGAGTGCGGTAGCATCATAGCTCACTTCAATCTCAAATTCTTGGGCTCAAAAGATCCTCTTGCCTCAGCCTGTAGCTGGAACTACAAGTACCTGCCACAACACCTGGCTAGTTTTTCTATTTTTAGTATCGATGGGAGGGGGTCTCACTTTTGCTCAGGCTGGTCTCGAACCACTGAGCTCTAGCAATCCACCTGCTTCAGCCTCCTAGAGTGCTAGGATTACAGGTGTAAGCCACCACACCTGCCCGAACTTTCTAACCTTATCAAATATGTTTCCATCTATTACTATTTTGTTTAATTCCAAAATTGCAAAGTAGATTGGATGGATATTCTATTAGTCCTATTTGATGGGTTAAGAACTTAAACTTTTAATACAGTGTGATGGTCTGAAATAAAACTAGATTCCAGGTTCAATGCTTTATTTATATCACCATAACCCTGACACACATTTCTAAACAATGTGGTAGACTTTGGGGTATAAACTTTCAATGTTTTTACATTTCAGTGTGTTCCTGTCTTGGGAATTATTTTTCTGATAATACCTCACAGATTAACTTTAATTCTCTAAAATTCAGATAAAAATAGAAATGAGTAAAAATCATGTGGGTGCAACTGACCTTCAAATCATCATTTTATCTGTTTTTCTCTAATCTATGCACAAGTAAGAATCACCTGGGGTCTTTTTAAAAACATCAGTGCCTTGGCTTCACCTTTGACCAATTTAAAGTTTCTGGAAGTGGACAGGGCAAAGTATTTTTCTGAAGCTCAACATGGGATTTTAATGTTCAACCATGAACATAGGTGAATTAGAAGCACACAGCCTCACTCAATGCATCACATGATACCAGAGCTTCTTTTTTTTTTTCTTTTTTGGAGACAGACTCTCACTTTATCACCCTTGGTAGAGTGCTGTGGCGTCACAGCCCCCAGCAACCTCCAACTCTTGGGCTTAAGCGATTCTCTTGCCTCAGCCTCCTGAGTAGCTGGGACTGCAGGCACCCACCATAACACCCAGCTATTTTTTTGTTGCAATTGTCATTGTTGTTTAGAACCCACCAGCTTGGGCATAGGTGGCCAGCGCCCTACTCACTGAGCTATGGGCGCCAAGCCAATGCCAGAGTATTTTGTACAAAATTGTGTGCATAGATGTCCTGTTTATATAATACAAATGCCCCCAAGTCTACCAAGGGTCACTTTTGTTTACTGTCATCTATCCTCTTAGGACTAATATCTTCCCCCAATATTTTCAGGGGTCCAAGAGGCATGTTGTTTTCTACTATTCACAGTAACGCTATCACCACCAGTACTTTATGGAACAAACTTTTACTAAAAGTTCAGGTTTAATAAGAGACTATAGCTCAAAAACAAAGCAAAACAAAATAAAACAAAAAGACCCTTACCATTGAGAATTGGGCATGATTGTTCTTGAAGTTTCTTGGCCTTGCCACAGAAGATTCTCATTAGTTTTTTTCCTCCTATGTCATCAAAAGTGTTCATGTTTTGGTATTCAAATAGATTTTTCCACCACCCCTCCTCCTATCATAGTCCCAAGGGTCCTGACCACCTTTCTACCAAGGTATGACTCCAGAAAACTCGTATTCCCTCAATTTTACCACTCCAAGAAATGTGGTACTTCTGTTTCCATCTTCTCTAGATTATTCCAACAGGCATTACTTTTTTTTTTTTTTTTTTTTTTTAACCAAATGACCCATCCAGTATTTTCCTAAAGAAAAATCACATCACCCTTACCATTGGGCTGAAGCTTTAAAGTTATTCTTTTTGGTTGACTTGTTACAGACTGAATCTGTGGCCTGTGATCACTTCCCTCACCACTCTAAGAGTGTCTGTGCACGTGTGTGTGTAAGTGTGTGTTAAAGATTAGAGGCAGGAAATCTTTAACTGTCCTGTGGAAGAGTGGTGAGAACCCTAAGTGAACAGAGCCCATGACAGGCACGTTGTACAGACTCGCAGGAAGAGAAGAGAGCCCTTCAAGCCTGAGGGAAGCAGCACCTCCACAAGGCAGCCAGATAAGGCTGATCTATGGCCCACAAGTGAGGCGGTTGAACACTGAGTGGTCTGAGAATAGTCCCAGTTTCACTTACGATCACCTAAAATCTTGCCTCAAATAAGAAAAAATATTTTCCAGGAGCCCTCTGTGACCTCCACCTGGTGACTATTCTGTGAGAGAGGAGGCCTCGCTCCTGGGGTGGCCACGCAGTACCAGACACTGAAGCAGGTGCTTGCAACATAACAAGCCTTAAAGACAGGGGATGTAAGAATTCTTCGGGCAAATTGTCTTCAGGACATCTTATTCGTCCCTAAATTGCAAAATCTTCCTAATCAGATTCTGATAGGAGAAAGTAGGCACCCTCTGACCCCAGATCCCCAGGGTGTTAAATAGCGAGCCAGAAAATTCCAGCCTGTTGGTATTACTGTCTGTTGCACAATTTGGCAGAATAAATGAGCAAGTCAGAATGGTTTCAGGGATCTTATCCAGAGAAATAATCTAGAATTTCAAAGCTAGAAGAGAACCCAAGAAGCTGTGTAATTGGCCTCTTCAGGACACTGATAAAGACAGAGGGATTCAAGAAATAGTCTGATGCACTCCTGCCGAGGGGCACAGCTGGAGGCTACCTGGTCACCTGGCTTCCAATCCAAGGACCTCTTGTGAATATGTGGCCCATCATAAAACATGCCTTTAGTTCATATTTATTTTCCTTAGTATCAGAAAAAGACTTAAGATGTTAAATAGCCTGTATTTCAGAAAAAAGACCATGATGAAGAAAAAATACATTTCCTGACACAAATCGTAGCTGCCATTTCCTTTCTGGCTACACTACTACGCCTTCCTTTTCTCCAATGTCACACTCTTCCCTCCCACAGTGCATATCACAATGCCTGAAGACAGAGCAGCTCTCCAGACCACTGCCCGTGAAAACTGCCCAGAGAAAGCCAATGTTTCAGTCTGCCCCACATAACAAAATTCAGAGCCCTGAACAAAACATGGCCCTAGTTTTGTTGACTTAAGAGATTTAAGCACATCTTCTGAGCTTTATTTATCCACTCTGGATCTGCAAGTAGCTATGACAAAGCCATAAAGTCACTACTGACATTGCCTATTAAACAGTGAGCGTACAAATTTCCCAGAATTTTGCTAAAATATGAGGTTCTCCTC
This sequence comes from Galagoides demidoff, assembly GCA_963574575.1. Taxonomy (NCBI): domain Eukaryota; kingdom Metazoa; phylum Chordata; class Mammalia; order Primates; family Galagidae; genus Galagoides; species Galagoides demidoff. The sequence goes on along the minus strand of CAUYQV010067679.1, from coordinate 18,226 downwards.
AATGGAAGCCTCAATATCTCTCTCTCTCTCTCACACACACACACACATTCCAAACTGAGGACTAAGCGACAGAACCATGAATTGAGTGAGAGTGAGGAAACCCAGATGCAGGCTTGGTTCTTTTGCCGATGGGCAGGAGACACGACCCAAAGAGCTTTGCTTTCCTTACCTGAAATCAAGAAAGTTGGACCAGATAATCCTTTGGCCCTTCCACCCACAAGTTTCTATGATTCCATATAATCAAACAGATCTCTGTGGCATTATAAGGAGTGATGTGACTTAGGTTGATTCATCAGAAGGTCAGACATGCTTCCAAGGTCCGCCTTGGCAAGCCACAGAAACTCAGTGCTTGGGAAATAGTATGGAGATACCTCAAAGAACTAAAAATAGACCCACTGTTCGATCCAGCAATCCCACTATCAGGTATTTACCCAAATGATAAAAAACCATTTTATCAAAAACACATTTGCCCTCAAATGTTTATTGCAGCATAATTCACAACTACAGAGATGTGGAATCAATCCAAGTGCCCATCAATACATGAGTGGATTAATAAAATGGGGTACATCCATACCATGGAGTACTACTCAGCCATAAAAAGATGATGAACCTTTTGTTACAAACCTGGATGGAACTGGATACCAGTCTCCTAAGTTGAAGTATGGAAAGAATGGAAAAACAACCACATGTGCTCACTATTAAGTTGAAACTAAACATGTGAACATATGGAAGTGAAACTCAATGGAAATCAAGCAGGTGAGAGAGGGCAAGAAAAGATGGGTAAATTCACCCCTAATAGGTACAATGCACACTATTGGGGGAACTAACACATTTGTAATTTTGACTCAAACTGTACAAAAGCAGTTCATGTAGCCAAAACATTTGTAGCCTTATACTATGCTAAGGTTAAAAAAAGGAAATTTAATGTTGTTAAGAAAAATTAATGGTAAAAAAAAAATAGGATCACCCAGGTTGGCATTTTCCTAGTACCCTGCTTTGGTTGGAAGAAAAGCCCCAGAATCCCAGTGGCCACAGGCTATTATTGAGCTCATGGGATTCTTTCTCCACAGCCCAACCACCAGCCTCCCAGCACCATGACAAAGACCTCTTTTTTTGTTGTTTGTTTTTATTGCAGATAAATGTAAGAGTATAAATAATTAGGTTATAATATTTGCATTTGTCAGGAACAGTCCCTGTAGTTGTGTCCCCCGCCCAGAAGGAGTACCATATACCCTTACATTGTGCCCATTAAGTGGGAGCACACAAATTCCTCTCCCTCCTCCCTCCCCCCTCACTCTTTTCCCCTTCCCCCATCTTGAATTGAATTCTTTTATGTGGGCATATATTAAATAGTCTACTGGCTTCATATTAGTATTGAGTACATTGGATACTTACTTTTTTACTCTTGTGATACTTTACTAAAGAGAATGTTCTCCAACTCCATCCAGGTTAATACAAAAGATGTAAAGTCTCCATCTCTTTATGGCTGAATAGTATTCCATGGTGTACATATATCACAGTTTATTAATCTATTCCTGGGTTGAGGGTTTTTAGGTTGTTTTCCCATCTTGGCAATTATAAATTGAGCTGTGACAAACAATCTAGTACAAATGCCCTTATGATAAAATAATTTTTTTTTCTTCTGGGTTGATGCCTACCAATGGGACTGTGGGATCAAATGCAAGGTCCATTTTGAGCTCTTTAAGGAGTCTCCGTACTTAAAAAATGCCTTTTCTGATACTCAGAGGGCACTCATCTGGCCCAAACCCCCATCCTCTGCTTCCCTTAGAACATCGTCTACAAACACTTAACCACAGCCCAGCCTGGCTTATCTTAAATGAGTATCAGGTTTGGCTCCTGGTACGGAGGCAGAAAAATAAAGAAACAAACAACTCACTGTTACTTCCTTTATGCCTCCTTGACCAAAGAAGAAGAGGCAGAGGAGAAGGACTGAAATAGGAGGAAAGTGACACTGGAAATTCTCAGTGGAAGAATCAAGGAGGCAGGAAAGGTAGTGAGTCAGAAAGCAACTGAGCAGTGACATTTAACACATACTACCCATGTGTTAAACTATTTATGGGAACTGATGGGTGAGCTTTATATTTGTATGACAAGGTACTGATGAGTAAGTTTTGTATTGTATGACAGATGATTTGTATGGCAAGGTACACATTTCTCAAATGCACACAGTCAAGGCATTTTAACACTCAGTACATAAACTGGTGCCTTCCAAATTAACATTCTGAGCCTTGATTTCAAGTGTGTCAAAGATGTTGAGATCAGTGAGCCCCCAGAAATGGTATGGGTAGAGTATCTGAGATGCATTCCCTCCATGGAAAAGCTCAAAGTGGGCTGAGGGGGTAATGCTCTGATAGGCTTTTCCCTTTCTCCTTTCATCACACAACTTGAGCATACCAAGTGTTAGGGAGTGACTGTTTGTGTCCCTCTAAAATTCGTATGTTGAAGTTCTAGACCCCAAGCCCTCAATGTGTTGGAATTTGAAGTGGGGTCTTTTGGAAGGTTTAAATAAGGACATGAGCATGGTCCCCTGATGGGATTAATGCCCTTAGGAGAAGATGAACCTGAGCTCTCTCAAAGACGAGGTCACGTGAGCACAGAGTAAGACTGCAGCTGCCAGCAGGCCAAGAGAAGGAGGCCTCGGGATCAAACCTGCCTTTCCAAAACCTCGGTCTTGAACTTCCTAGCCACCAGTACTGAAGAAATAAAATTTCGATTGTTTCAGCTTCGTTATGGCAGCCTGAGAAAACTAAGACACCAAGATGCAGAAACCACAGTCCTTCAACTAAGTTCTTACCAAGACCTTAAGTGGGTAACTACAGTGTATGTCTTGAGCTCTTTTTTGTGGTATGTAATCACTACCACAAAGAAGTTTCAGTAAATCCCAGGGGTCACAGGTTACTGAGTAGAGTTTCCAGATAAACAGACCTCTGCTGCTTCCTCATTGCTCTAATTTCCAACATGGACATTCCTTCACGGACCACAAGACAGATCTGAGTTCCTCTGACGAGTCCGACCAGCCAGCTCTTCCCTCGTGATCTGCAGCTCACCCTTTACCACTGACTTACACGCCATCATAGACCTTTCGCTTTTTTTTCCATTTCTGTTTTCCCTGAAGATCAATTATAAGCACCAAAGGTACTGAGAGCCTATCTTATTTGTTTTCAACCTCAAAAAAACTTGGCATAATACTTAGCATTCGATAAGGAATCCACAAATAATTGATTGGTGGGTTGAGTGAAGAACAACTTTCTGCTGTCAGGTAAAGAGCAACATTTGTTACAGTCCCCACTTGTGTCGAGGAAATGCCTGCCATCTTTGACAATCAGGATAAAGGCTTTTCTCTTACTCAGCATCACATCTAATAGGAATAATTGCTATCTGCCTAGTACTTCAGAGCACACAAAGGGGCTTCCAAGATTGTTCCCCTAGGCTCCTTACCACAGGTTTGGGAAGTGTGATCTCCAGCCTCCCAGAGCAGAGGGGACTACAAAGCCCATCTCACCAAACATTGCCTCTCTCCCCAACCCTCTTGAACAGTATACGGAATGGCCCTAGCAACCTCAAATCTGGCAAAAATTGTAGTGGTTGAAGTAAAAGAGTGCTGTTTGAAAAGCTCTCTTTACTCACAGGCAGGAGTCGTGAGGGAAAATCTCTAATCCTGCCCTAGACAAGGGAAAGATTTTTCAAAATCAGACATGATGAGCTTCCTCACATTCGAAATTCCCTTATGATCTAGGACTACTTTAGAGACCTTTGTCCCCAGGAAGGTAAAGATGCAGAACATATTATGGGATGTCACCCCAGGTACAGGTAAAGGTAAAGGTTCCCAGAGCCACATAGTGTTACTGGTCTCTTTTATGGACAATAGAATCAAACAGCCTTTATGGAAAAAATTAGTCATAAAAGGGTAATATCCAGCCCTTAGCTAGAGGGGTATATGCAGAAGAGAAAAGAGATTGTCAAAATTCCTTTGTCCAACGCTAGAAACAAATCTCCAATCTGTTACTACCAAGAGTGTTTTCAACTGTATAAGCCACCCCCAATTTGCAGACTTGGGATCAGATTAGCACTTTTTAAAATTAAACTAATAGAACAGATTACTTCAACAGGAATTCATAGCACTTCCCACTTAGTAAATGTAAGAATTGTTCCATTAAGCTTTTGAAATTTTATAAATCAAACTGTACTGGGTCTTGCTATAAAATGCATTTTTTGCTACAGTGCTGGAAAAAAAAGTTTGAGAAGTGTTAGCCTCGCGGCAACAAGGTTGCGATAGGATAGTACTGTCTGCACTTTCTCCTTTCCTGGGACTAGCACAATGAAACAAGCAGCACTGTTTGTTTGGGGATAGAGCCCCACTCCCTGGGAGTAGCTGAGCAGCTCCTAGAAGCCCTGGATTCTGGCCTATGAATCACGGCTGCATCATGGCTGAGCAGGTGGGCCTCAGGTAAGTTACTTACCCACTTAGGGTCTGTTCTTCATCATTATAAAGAGATATCACCTATTTCATTCAGGGCATCTAGAAGACTAAAATATCACCTATAAAGTACCCTGAATAGTGCCCAGTGGATAAAGTTATTCAATAAATGGGAATTCCTGCCTGGTCCACATACCACACTTCCCACCACCTCCTGTATACAGTTTATAGGATCACCTCTGTGTTTCTCTGTTTTTTTAAGATAGGTTTTTTTGACTCTGAAAATACCACATAACACTCCAACTGAATCATCTCCAGAGGCAGTCACTGAATCGAAATGAGGGGAATGTATAATTTATTCAAGTTTTCAAAAATACATGTCTCAAAAAATTCATAAAGCAAGACTTCATGAAGGCCTGTTCTCGTCATGGCTTGTATAAGTATGGAGGCTTAATAGAAATGCTTAAGGATCACCAAAAAATGTCAGTTTCATATTTTAAGCAATAAAATCAACTTCTGTATCTCCTCAATCTGACTGTGCATTCCTCTTGATCAGGGGGTTTCCAAAGCATCCAGGAAGGACTCTCAATAAATATTAACTAATGAAAGACAGATCAGGAAGAACTCCACCCTCCTCCTTCTCTGGCTGAGCCATTTAACTGTGAAAGTCAGAGGCCTTTGCACCTGGGGAATTCCCCACCCTCAGCGAAACCCTGGTTAGCCTGTCTCAGACTCTTAGTCAGGTGTTAAACTTTTCTAACTACGGAAGAGAGTGTTATGTGGGGATGTTTCCTCTCAGAACATTCTAGTGCTGTCTATCTCTCTCTGTTCAAGTATTTCCAGAGACCCAGAACTAAATAAAAAGTTTTTCCTCCTTGAAATGTGAAAACACAGGCTCAGCACCTGTACCTCAAGCAGATAAAGTGCCAGTCATATTCACCAGAGCTGGTGGGTTCGAATCCAGCCCAGACCTGCTGAACAACAATGAAAACCACAACCAAAAAATAGCTGAGCCTTGTTGAGGGTGGCTGTAGTCCCAACTACTCAGGAGGCTGAGGCAAGAGAATTGCTTAAGCCCAGGAGTTGGAGGTTGCTGTAAGCTGTGATGCCATGCACTCTACCCAGGGTAACAGCTTGAGGCTGTCTCAAAAAAAAAAAAAGAAAGAAAGAAAGAAATTTGAAAACACAGTTTCCTCTACTTGAACCATAGCTGTTTATTGTAGTATTTCAAGGACTGTTGAACCGTAGCTACTGAACCATAGCTTGCACCGAAACTATTTATTGCAACATTCCTCTTCCATTCTCTCTTATTCCATTTCTACCAAAGCCCCTTCCCAAAGCCTCCTTATGTCTCCAGTCAGAATATTTCTACATGTCTTTATATCTTGTTTATACTTTTCCTAAAGCACTTCCTACAGTCCGATTTGTGTTAATGATTACTTTACCAGATGCCTGTCTTTCCCCATCTATGAGCCCTTTTTGTGTGTGTGTGTGTGTTCAAATCGCAGTTTTTTATTTTTATTTTTTTTTATTGAATGGTAACTATGTACATTAATGCACTTCTGGGGTACAGTGTGGGGTTTTCACATGCAATCCGAAATACTTCCATCAAACTGATCAACACAGCCTTCATGTCATTTTCTCAAGTTATAGTTTTAAAACGTTCTGATTCTACTCTTAGAGAGTTTCACTTGTACCCCTGTAAGATAGACCTCAAAAATGGTCCCTCCAATCCCCCTCCCTCTACCCATTCCCCCCCTCCTTTAGGAGCATGGAGCACGGCTTGTTTTTAATACCCCTCTTCTGTTAGGTAGAGTCCCTGTTGTTGTGTCCCACACCCAGGAGGTGTGCCATGTACCCTTACATTGTGCCCATTAAGTGGGAGCATACCAATTTCCCTTCCTCCTCCCCTAACAAATCCAAACATTGTAACCTAATTGTTTGTACCTTCACATTAATCTGAAATTTTATAAAACATAAAAATAAAAATAAATAGCAAGCATTCAATATGGGCTACTGAACTGGATTGAACACAATTGTCCTTACCAAACTGTGTATATGTGTCTAAAACCAGGTCCCAGGGATCTCTTTCTTTGCCATGGTATTAGGAGAGAGCATTTTAGTAGGCAAGAAAGACTCAGAAAAGAGAAGAAGTTAGAGAGAAGACAGAAAAGCTCTCTTCTCCACTCCTCTCTCTCTGTATCCGGAGTCTCCTGATTTGCCTAAGGCTGCACTCCCAATTCAACAGTGGTGGTGGTAGTGGTGGTGATGATGATGTAAGGACTGGTTATACTTGAAAAGCAACTCACTGAGGCTGAAACTTACAAAGACTTCCTGGATCTCAAATGAGAATGACTCTGCATTTCAACCAGAATCCTGCTTGCCATGATCTATAAGTATTCTCTAACTAAAGAACCCATGTCTACTCAGTCACATGTTGGATTTGCCTCCCACCCACAATCCTTTGCAGTTAGACCTTTGGAGGGGTGCTGAGCTGAGCCCCTGGGAGGAGGATGGTGTCCTACGAAGTCATAACTGCCTACACTTCTATCCAAGCATCCACCTCCAATGGGCACTCACAGGCTGGACCTGTGACTGCTACTGTCACCAATTTATTGCACGATACTGTCCAACAAGCAACGCTGAGAGCCCTGTGTAGTGACTGGAACAATGTTCCTGACGTAAGTTCCCAGGGCCAGAACAATGAGGAAGCTCCTTCCAATTCTTTTTCTCCCCCAGCAGGTTTGGTGAATGCTCTTTGTGGGACGGGCTGAGTCACAGATGGATACAGAGCTCTGGGCCCTCACTTCCAGGGTGCCTAAGGGATTTGCATATGCTTAATCTCCCTGCCAGGATCTTTACAAAAGCAAAAGAGAGAGATTTTTTTCTCTTCAGAACTGGCAATGGCTTTGACACTTAGAGTGTGTTCCATTAGTAAGAGGAGGCAAAGGAGACCAGACAAGAGGGTTGCATTGTCCTGCACTGTGGATTCAACCCAGAGGTATTTGAAGAAGCCCAGGGCTCTGTGGCTATATCTGAATTCAGTCTGGCCAGGGCTCCTCACTTCTTCTCAGAGGCAGTCGGGCCAATGGTGTAAAGTTGTCACAGACCTTTGTGTGGACCCCACCCTGACTTGAGCAACTGAGATACTGCCTGGGGACTGTCACCTCTATCCAGGTTCTCCTCATCCATCATATCTGGAAAAATACACAACACACCCTAGACTCCCACGTCCATGTCCTCCAATGCATAGAAGTATGTTGTTTGCTATGGCAGTCTTGGGCCCCACCATGCACCCACATGCTGAAACAGAAGCCCAGAGTCACTCTCCCCACATCCAGGAGGTCCATTCCATCTAAATGGCTCGTGCACCCTTCCACTCCCATTTATACCCATCATCTCTACCCTATATCCTGCTGACTGTATCAGGTCCACTGCTTTTTGCCCCGCTTCTCACTGATCCTCCTTCCACAAAGCAGAGTAATTTTTCTAACACTTTAATCTGATCACTTCCTTGCTCAAAACTCTTCCACGTGCCCCAGCCATCTTGGAAATAAAAGCTGACTCCTACCAGTGTCTTCAGAATTGGTCCTTCCCTACCTATCCCCCCATTCTTCTCTTCCCCCTCCTTCTCCTGACGCTCCAGCGATTCTAACCAAGCTTGAGCTAAGACCACCTTGCTCGGCACTTGCACATCCTGGAGATGTTCCTTTCCCCAGAAAGCAAAGGCTCTCTGCTTTGTTTCCAGTTTGCGAGACTGCCAAATACTCAATTGACTAGCTTAATTTCCTCCTGCTCCCCCATCCTCAAGCCAGAACACATGCTAGTCCATTTATCTGTGCTGTTTCTTTACTCAGCCACAGTAGGAATTCATTTTCCCTAGTCTGCCATTCCCAAGCAGAAAAGACCTTCAGAGGTGTCCAACAGAGTGAAGCCTGATGACGAAGCTGACCAAGTTGCAAGTGGAACAAAGAGGTAAATTTAAGTGACTGAGTTAAGCTTGCCAAGAACCTGCCTTACATCTAAACTTTCCTGTTTCGTCGGCCAACAAATTCCCAGTATCGGTTAAGCCTGTTTGAATTGGGTTTTCAACCTATTGCAACCCAGAGAACTTTGTCTGATACAGTAGAAATTGACATTATTGTCCTTGAAAGAAACATCTTTCCTTAAGATAACTAACAAGGTAATACAAATTTGCACGGACCAAAAGAGCTCAGTAAATGCAACACTGAATAGAGTCGAAGCTTGAATTCTACATGAAGACTCACCCGCAGCTCCTGGAGACCCTACCTTCTCCCACTTTACACTTCCAGCTGTAGATTGAGTCTGCTCCTACCAATTCCCTTCTTAATTTATAACACGGTTGCTAGTTACAAAACCTGGAAAGAGTTCTGCTGTTCCTTTACATGTGCATTCAGTTCCTTAAAAACATTTATTGAGCTCTTACTGTGCGCTTAGCAGTGGGTGTCACATACATAGAAAAACCAGAGATATTTTCTGAGCCAAGGTTTGGCAAACAGCAGCTCACAGGCCAAATCCGACCTCTCTCCTGTTTCTGCAAATAAATTTTTATGGAATACAAACACCCTCATTCATTTACCGTTTATCTATAGCTGCGCTCACACTACCACACTGTAGCAGAGTTGAGTTGTTACCCCAGAGACCACATGGCCTACAAAACCTAAGATATTTACTGTGCAGCACTTTATAAAAAAAGTTTACCAACCTCTGCTCTAAGCTGTTCACCACAACTAAATACCTTCTCTAAAGAGCTTTAGTGAGGTGTACATCACCAACCTTCGTGTAAAGCAATTTCAAATACAAAATGACATTCCTAAAACATAAGTGTAAGGGAGAATGAAAAAAATGTAAACATCAATTCCAATGAATGTACTTTTGAGTTTCTAGAATTAATTGATACCACAAATGAGAGTCAGGCCCTATGAATTATCATTAAGATCCTTCTTAAAAGAGGGGCAGAAGCCTTCTGGCAGGTGCCAATGACAATCCAAGTGCAAACAACCTGACTCGTTACAAAGCAAAGAGATTTGCTTTCCTTTATTCTCCTACAGTCTTTCCTTTGGCACAGTTTATTTCTCAGAACAATGCTCTGATTTCAAAGTACAGCCCAGGACTGAAGGTGGGGCTGGGAGAACTCCAGCCCATTTATAAGTTTTAATGTAAAATCTGAAATCTAGAAAATTAGGCTTTGGCCTTTTTTTTTTTTTTGCATTGGTCTATGGTGCCTCACAGGTGAGCTGCTAGTCTGAGTAAGCTATTCAGACTAGAAAAGTTCCCGTTCCCATTATGCACCCGAGGTTTTCATAAAGCTCTTTTCTGGCACTAGAGAGATTAACACCATAATCACTCGCATTATTACACAGTGGAGGGGAAATAGCTGCTGAAGCCAACCAGACGCCTGTTTGAATTGGTTTTGCCACTTACCACGTTCACAACACAGAAGAACGTATTTTTCTTCCCTGAACTGCAGTTTCGACCACAGTATGCCAGTACTAATCCCCATTTTCTCGAATTGAGAGAGAACTGGATGAGGTCACATGTGAAAGTGTCTGACACAGTTGCAGGCATGGAGCCGATTGTCCGTAAATGTGTTTTTCTTTCCTTTTCCCCTTATCCTTCTATGTCAGAGAAAATGAAAAGCATGCCCTCGTCTAAACAAGAAAGTCACAACTTCCTAATAGTCTAAGTCTGTCCTGTGTTAAAGGGAAAACAAAAGTTAAAAGTTGAGAGATACAAAGAGACTTAATTGTGTTCTAGGACTTTCTCCTTTTATTACCTCAACTCCCAACCCCAAGATTAAAGAGGAGAATAGGTTTCTATTTCTACATGAACAGAATGCTGCAAGCATCAATCAGTAGAAACCACTAATGGAAACTTGGCCACTAGCACCCTCTCCGAGTCTGTCTGACACATTTGGATCTAATTGGAAGTCTGCTTTAGAGCAGCCAAAAAATATATTGTCATACACATCACAGATCAAAGCAGAAGCAAACTTGCTAGCAGCCATGGTGTTTTGATTGCCAAAATTAGGCAGGCATTTGGGTTTTGTTTAGAAATAGGTAAAGGCTCACTACCTTATTTAGAGAAAACCTCTAAAAGACCCTGATTGAGCTAGTTTGGATCCAAAACATGAAGGAACAAGGAAAAGCATTCAGAGTAACTGGCAGCCTGGGTGGTCAGAAGCCCAGAGCAGCTTATGTGCATCCTACTCCAAGTGAATTTAAAATTAATTAATATTCTCTTCCGTGCTTCAGTGTAATAAGTGACTTAGGCTTGTCAGTAGAGATATATGCCCCAGGCCTATGCCCAGAAACGTCTACTACAACCCAAAAACACTTTAAAATCCATTATTTGTAGGAGAAAAATCAAATGTCTCCCTTAAAGAAAAACCAACAAAAAGAATGCTTCTTTATAATTCCAACATTACACAAAAATGCCTATTTACCAGAATTTAAATGATAAGTATTTCTGATAAATACTATTAATCTTTTTAGTGTCACAGATCCCTAAAATTGGGGACACTCTTCCCAGAAAAATAAATACATAATACAATTTTGCATGCAATTTCAATATCAATAGCCTTCCTGAGAAACTCGCATAAACTTCCACCATCCCCTACCCTTAGGCTCTTTTCTAGGTTAAAAATTCTTGTATTAAATGGCCAAGCATGGTAGTTCATGCCTGTAATTCTAACATTTTAGGATGCCAAGTGAGGAAGGTTGCTTGAGGCCAGGAATCCAAGGCTGCAGAGAACTATGATCAAGTCACTCTACTCCAGCCTGGATGACAGAGCAAGACCCTGTATCTACAAACAAAATAAAACAAAAAAGCTCTATTAAATGGAAGGACACACCATTTGTTAAAATGAGGATTTCTCTCTATAGGTCTGTCATGGCTTCTATACAATTTAAATGCCAACCTAGTCAATTGCCCATTCCTCCAGGGATCTCCAGCTCACCATCCAAAACTATGATATTTATCTAATCATATCATAATCATATCAAATTCGTCTAATTTTTTACTCTCAGGAACTATTAAATTATCTGCTATATAGGTACAGGAAAACCATGGCTCAAACTCTTGAATAACATCAATATGAAATAATAAATGGAATAGAAAGCATTCAGATATGGGACTCATTCATTCATTTGACAAATATTTACCGAGCACCTATCAAGTGACTAGGGATACTAAGTGAACAAAAGATCTATGATGTTTTGCCTGCACCAAGCTCATACCCAGGTCCCAAACTTGGCCCTGCACTTAACACATGAAGTCATCTGTGCTTTGTAAGACAAAATTTTCTCATAAAAAATGATTATAACCTGCATCTTGTAAGTGGTGGTAAATATTGTTTTAAATGGTAATGTCACAACACTTGGCACATAATGGGCTTTTAAATATATTATTATCCCAACCACCAAAAAATAAAACTATGTGGCAAGCATGAATTCTTCAGATTATGTGTAACTGCTAAAAGGTTTTACAAAAGTCTCAGTTCTCACCAAATACATGAACACTACCACAGGAGAAATAATGCCAATGAGGAGGTTGGGTTCAAGTCTACAGTTCCCCCAGCCTTTGTTGGCTTACAGTTTACCAAATGTCCTTTCATAGTCACTGATCATTGTTGGATTGCTCCTTCATTCTTTCAGCATGTACATCACTCTGTTTCTTTTCAAGGACTACCAACTTCCCTCTTCTAAAACATCAGTAACTTGCCCTCTATGTTTGGTGAAAGTCCTTCTTAATCAAGTTGCCAACTGCAGCAGGTTCCACAGTCCCATTTTTCCATCACTGAAATCTAGGTCACAATATGGCTTTGAACACATAAGTGACACCACACTACACCGTATCACCTGCTAAACTTCTTCCAAACCAAGAAACAGAAAGTCTATAGAGTGAAAAAACCTGAAATTCAACTGCCAGGAAATACACAGTATCTTGATGATTGGGAGTAAATTTGCCTAATATCAATATTATGCCAGACACCACATTTGAAATGTTTTCTATTCTGTGTAATACTTCTGGAATATCATAATTGATCCTGAGGTATTATAAAACTAATTCTAACTCTCACCTAGAGGAAATCCTGGACTCCTTGGATTATCATGAAGGCTGAGGCTATACTATAGTTTATAATGAAAAGAGAGGAACCAGAGAAAGTAATGGTGACTGAGTTATTATGGAAAGATTCAGTGACATGCTGGACTAGTGAACCAAGGAACCACAAATCCAGAAATCTGTAAATAGAAAACCACAAACTTTCATTGTTTTATCAAGGCAGGGAAAACCACACCTTGAAGCCAGGCATGTTCCAGAATTTAAATATTCAAGAGAAATGTTGAAATATAAATATCAAAAGTTTGTAAAACAAATATTAAAAACAATAAAATCGGTAGATCATCAACAGAACACAGAGAATGAACATTGAACTATGATGTGAATTTTGAAGAGATGATCTATTTTAGAGAAAGTCATAAAAATGTATCCTGTTGATCAGTTATCAATTTATTTGTCTCAAAGTTTGAAATCCATCCTTCATAGCCTGTTCTGTAAAAATGAATATGGGCCCTTTTCATTTTCCTTTGTTGCCAGTTGGCACAATGTTAAGCTTTGTAAGTGAAGGGAGATGGAGAGTCACTGGAGGAGAAAGGGTATTGTTCTCCTTGTGATTCTAGTCTGCTGCACCCAGTTGCTCCAGCATCAGGTTCCTGCAGTGCTCCATTACCTGACACCTATAATAAACAGTTCCTACAGTGAACTGGCTCCTCTAGCACCTGGCTCCTACAGCCTATGGAAGCCAGTAGCACTCAATAGCCAGTAACTTCCTCCAACATCCTCTCAGGCAACATTGCAATGAATTGCAAGGCATGGTACCTTCCTGTGGATGGCTCCCCCAGCATCTCAGAGAGATTTCCAGCAAGTTCAACAAGCTCAGCATCACAGAAATCTTCCACTATGTAGTGATAGTGTCCCTGAGTCACTGAGATAGTCTGTATCTAAGCCCTTAGGGAGAGAAAATTCCTCTTTCTGGGTGCCCCATTCTAGCCCTATATGGTGCTCCTTATATCTGTGATTCCTGAATTCTTTAGAGTTCTCTTTACTTCTTTGATAGTGAATCTTCTATTACTCTAATCCCACATAGACAGTAATTCCTTATATTAAAGTTTCTTTTTTTTACCTACTGTGTAGTTTTTGTTTATTGGTTTGATTCTGCCTTGTACACCTGAGTACCCTCAGTGAATTCACTCAGATGATTCTTCAGGCATATCCCACATAATTTGTGTATCTTTTACAAGAATGTTTGCTGTCAAGATAGAAAAACAGAGCCACAATTATTTGGAAACATATTTAGGCCCACTAAAGAAAAATTGGTCACTTCCATCCACTTAGAAAATACAGGGTGGCCATAAAGTTTGTGTGCAATTTTGAATTGCACATTATTTTAAATTGCACACGAACCTCATGGCTGCACTGTATTTCATTTTTATACTGAGGACATGTATTAAATTATTTGATTATATACCTATCTTTCCATTTTTCAAGCATATTCAAGGTATAGTTCATACTTCATTTGTCTATATATCCAGTACACACAGCAAAGTTCTTAGTACACAATAGGTACTAAGCAATTTAGCCGAAGTAAAACAAGTAGTCAATTACAAAATTAATGTATTTTTCTTTCAAAAGCCATATTAATATTCATTCTTTAAATTTTCAAGCAATTTGACTCTCTATAATTAAAATAGCTCTTAGATAAAGAACATATTCAATCTTCTCTATTATTAATATTGGACTTTTTCATCAGATTGGCTTGGACTTACACTTTCCTGTGATTACTATTACTAGAGTTTTCCTGGTTATCTTCTATAAATCATATTGTTCACCTTGTATTTGTATTAGCATGAAATTGATAAAGATTTAATAATGGAGAAAACTACACATGAGGAAGGATGGATGAGAATGCTCAGTACTACCTGTTCAATATGTAAAATAAAATAAAGAGTTTTTAAATTATAGCAATTAAAAAGAAAATGAAAGCTACAATATTAATATCAAAGTTAAATTCAATACAAAAAGCACTAAAAGATATAAAGAGAGTAATTTTATTTTTGTACAAGGTAGAATTTAAGTGTAGGTATAACAGTCACAAACATATTTGCACCAAACAATACAGCATATCTGTTTAATTATATAAAACAGAATTCCATTTCTGAATGGTAGGTCTGAAGAAGTATGTCTTCTCTGTCTCTGAAACCCCACTATAATTATTGAAGTAAACTTTTTTAAAGTATAAGTCTCCCAATGTATGAAATAATGATAGCAGACCATCAGTAGATGAGAGAGATGGATAAATTGCTAGAATATAGACCACAGATAAAAAAACACTGACCAAGGGATAAATCAGAACAAATAAAGTAACTACCTATCAAAGAAGGGAAGGTGCTGCTGCAGTGCAGAGAATTAACTCTCTTTACAGAAACAGAAGAGGGTCTGGACTAGGAAGAAAGAAGTCTCAATACAACAGAGTACTGCATCTGAGAACAAGGGAATTGGTGGAACATCTATATAAGGAACAGCCAACTGCAGCTTTCTATCTGTCTCTTTCTCCTCTGCCAGGCCAAAAATATGTAAATAAATAAACAGTCTTTTCAAAAGAAAATCAATAAAATGTCTGGAGAAAACTAGGGCAATTAGCATGGGTTTTGGCACATTAGAGAAAATCCTTCTTAATTGTAGCATTCAGAGAGCTATGGTCTATAAATTCCTTGCCATAAAATATAAATTTCCTGACCACTCAGCTCAAAGAAAAGCTTACCAGTCAACAGAACTCAGCCATCTTTGCAGGGGGGCCATAAAGTTTGTGTGCAATTTTGAATTGCACGCTATTTTAAATTGCACATGAACTTTATGGCTACTCTGTATTTCATTATTATCCTGAGGACAGGTATTAAATCATTTGATTACTTATCTATCTCTCCGTTACATGTCTATCTGATCATATTTGATTACATGTCTGTCTTTCTATTACACATCTATCTGACCATTCAGTTCTCTCATTCTAAGTATGAACAACCAAGAAACACATGTGTGACATTTGAAAGAAACCTGCAACACAAAAGAAATGAACTGTGAAGATTGTTTTTTCACGTAAAATTCTAGCTGGTATCCTGAAAAACATTAGATTAGAGACTGAATCTACAACAGTATGCTATGGAAAAAGAGAATATGAAAATAAAAATGAGCTCTGGGAGATTAAAAATATGATTGCTAAGATACACAATAAAATACAAGAGATAGAAGGGGACGATAGAGGAAGCCTCTCATAAAGGAAAACAAAAAGACAAAGAAATGGAAAACATGAGAGGAATTGTGAGGCATCAACTCAGAAGATTCAATATTTAATAGAGCTTTTATAAAAAGACAAACAGAGGCAAAGAAATAAGAAAAGGAAATTTCCCAGGGCTTAATAAAAAAAAAAAGCTGTCTTCAAATTGAAAAGATTTACCAACTAATTGGCAGGATGAAGGAAAAGGACTCATGGCTGTAAACATTACTGTGAAAATTAAGAACAGAGAAAAATAAATCCCCTGCAAACTAACTAGATAATGAAAGATACAGAATTAATGTCTTTAGAATTCTGAGGGGAAATAATGTACAACCTAAAATTTAATACCCAGCCAAATTCTTAATTAAGTGTGAAAGAAGACCGAAAAAAAAAAAAAATCAGACAAGCAAGGACTCAGAAACTTTGCCTCCCACACCCATTTTAGTAAGGATATAAACCAAAGGGGAAAAAGACATGGGGAAAAACAGTAAGCCAGAACCAGGATCAGGGAAGGGAGGTCTCAGCCTAACAGCTGTGAAACTGATCTAGAGGTTAATAAAGGTTGAAGCCTGAAGGTGGGGGCAGGAAGTCGCTGGGGAAATCACAATTCAATGAACAGGATTTGAGAAGAGGAAGGACTTGGACATATGATAAAATCACAAGTGCATTAAGAAAGATATGAAGTACACCTAGAGAAAAGCAGAAAGTTATACAAGAAAGTCCTTCGGAAGGTTGTCTGCTTTATCATGTCCCGAGCTATGCAGAAGCTTTTTAAATTGACCAGATTCCATTTACTTATTGCTGCAATTGCCAATGAGGTCTTCATAAAATCTTTCCCCGGACTGATATTGTTAAGAGTTTTTCCCATTCATAAAATCTTTCCCCGGACTGATATTGTTAAGAGTTTTTCCCAACGAGTTTTTCCCATTCTCCTTAGTAAAGTATAGAAAATCAGGCATCCCATGTACTCAATACTAATTTGAAACAAGTTGATGAACAACTGCAGGTCCGCATGAGAGAAAAACATAATTAAATTCAAGCAGGAGGGAGGGGACATGAGGGGAGGGGTCAAAAAAGAAAGCAAAAATAAAATCCTAATGGATACAATGTAGAAATATATGGCACACCTGTTGGGTGAAGGACTCAACTAGAATTCACACTTTACCTTACAGATTCAAACAATGTAACCTAATAAGATGAACCCTTATCTTAATCCAACATAAAAAAGAAAGAAAGTCATGGTACCAATATAAAATAAATTAACCAATTAGCACCCCCTGGATTATGAAACAAAGATGAGAACACGTTTCAAGCAATATATAGAATAATTAGGAATCTTAAAAATAATAATGCTTTAATAATAAAGATAAATGTTTCTTTTCTCAATAAGAAAAAAGAAAGCAATCAGAAAACCTAAGATAAAAAAGAACAATCTGCTTCAACATCCTCTTTTTTCTCCTTTAAGTGGTTTTCTAGTTAAGAAAACATAATCCTGGTACACAGCTTAATTCTATAATGAATATTCATAAAAATGAAAATATTTACTTGGTTTCAACTGTTAAAATCACTCTACCAACAAGGTATGTATAAGGAACCAAATTACATATGAGACAGAAAACAAATACAATTTACCTTGAAATGTATTGGGTATAATAAAAATAATAACACCAAACATTAAGCACCAGACATTGAATTTAGAAACAACTTTTATTCCAATTTTATAGATGTTTTTAAAAGGCAATGAGGTTACATAATTTGCACAAGGTCACAGATACAGTAGTAATATAAGGGTCAAACATAAGAATGGTATGGCTCCAGGGGCAAAGTTCGTAGCTACTATGCTTCCTCTCCTTCCTCCTTTCTCAAATAATTTAATTTTTTTCAAAGTATTTTTAGGTTCACAGAAAAATGGAAAGAAAAGTACAAAAATTTCCTATATACCTTCTTTTCCCAAACATAAACAGCCTAACCCTATTGTCAACATCTCGCACCAGAATGGTACATTAGTTACAATTGTTACACCTATATCGACACATCATGATACCCAAAGTCTATAGTTTCATTATGGTTCACTCTTGAAGTTACAGACTCTGGGTTCTGACCAATGTATAATGGTATGTGTCTACCATTATTATATCATGCAAAGTAATCATATTGCCCTGTTGATAATAATAACATTAACAGCAAACATTTTACTACATTCCAGATTCTGATACTTCCTTTTCTGTTTTTACTTTTTTAAAAAAAATCAAAGTACGACTGATAGATTTTTTTTTTTTATTTTGAGACAGAGCCTCAAGCTATCCCCCTGGGTAGAGTGCCATGGCATCACAGCTCATAGCAACCTCCAACTCCTGGGCTCAAGCAAGTCTCCTGCCTCAGCCTCCCAAGTAGCTGGGACCACAGGCACCCGCCACAACGCCCGGCCATTTTTT
>CAUYQV010067678.1:0-10725 GCA_963574575.1 Galagoides demidoff | reverse complement strand
TTTTTTTTTGAAGGCAGAGTTTCTCTTTGTCACCCTCAGTAGGGTGACGTGGTGTCAGAGCTCATATCAAGCTCAAACTCTTGGGCTCAAGTGATCCTCTTGCCTCAGCCTCCCAAGTAGCTGGGACTACAGGCACCCGCCACAATGCCTGGCTATTTTTAGAAACAGGGTCTTATTTTTGCCCAGGCTGGTCTTGAACTCAAGCAATCCACCCACCTCAGCCTTCCAGAGTATTAGGGTCATAAGCATGAGCTACCATGCCTGGCTTGTTTTTGGACTTTTTAATAAAAGCCATTTTAACTGCGGTAAGGTGATATTTCATTATGCTTTTAATTTGCAATTCCCTGATGATCAGTGATGTTGAGCCTTTTTCCTATGTTGATTATCCATTTGTCTATCTTCTTTTGAAAATATTCTGTTTATATCTTTTGCCCACTTTTTAATAGCGTTGTTTGTTTTTTCCTTGCTGATTTGCTTGAGTTCTTTGTAAATTCTGGTTATTAGTCCTTTATCAGAGGTATAGATTGTGAATATTTTTTCCCAATCTGTAGAATGCTCTGTTGATTATTTCTTTAGCTTTGCAAAATCTTTTAATTTAATCAAGTTTTATTTATTTATTTTTGTTGCTGTCGTGGTTACCAGTGGGGTCCTCCTCATAAATTCTTTGCCTAAGCCAATATCTAGAAGATTTTCTCCAACATTTTCTTTCAAAATTCTCATGGTTCCATCCCTCAAATTTAAATTTATTATCTGGAATGAATTTTTGTGAGTGGTAAGAGATAGGGGTCCTATTTCATTCTTCTACACGTAGCTATCAAATTTTTCCAGCACAATTTATTGAATAGGGCTTTTTGTTTCCAGAATATATTGTTGCCTGCTTTGTCAAAGATTGGTTGCCTATATGTGGATAGTTTTATGTCTGGGTTCTTTATTCTATTCCATTGGTCTGTATCTCTGTTTTTGTGCTAATACCATGTGGTTTTGGTTACTATAGCCTTGTAGTATACAGTCTAGTATTATGATGCCTCCAGATTTATTCCTTTTGCTTAAGATTGCTTTGGCTCTTTGAACTCTTTTCTGGTTCCAAACAAAGCATCGAATTATTTTTTTCTGGGTTTGTGAAATATAACATTGGTATTTTTTATGGGAATTTCATCGAATCTGTAAACCACTTTTGTAGTAAGGACATTTTAAGAATGTTGATTCTTCTACCAATCCAAGAGTGTGGTATGTTTTTCCTTTGTGTTACCTGCAGTTATTTTCTCAGTGTTTTGTAGTTCTGTTTGTGGAGCTCTTTCACTTCCTTGGCTCAGTATCTTCACAGGTATTATATTTTCTTTGTTGCTCTTATAAATGATATCAAGTCTTTGATTTGACTCTCAGCTTGACTGTTAATTGATGTATAGAATGTACTGCTTTGTGTACACTGATTTTGTAAGCTGAGACTTTGCTGAATTTATTTATCAATTCCAGGAGTCTCATGATTGAGTCCGTGGGGTTTTTTAGATATAAGATCATCACATCAGCAAAAAACATAAGTTTGACCTCCTCCTTTATTTCTTTCTCTTGCCTGATTGGTCATCTCTTGGGTGCCAGGACGTCCAGCACCATGTTGAATAGAAGTAGTGAAAGTGGACACGCTTATCTTAGTTCAGTTCTTAGGTGAAATTCTTTCAACTTTTTCCCATTCAGTGTGACGTTGGCTGTGTGTTTTTCATATATGGCTTTTATAATTTAGAGATATGCTCCTTCTATGCCTAGTTTGTTGAGGGTTTCTTATCATGAAAGGCTGCCGAATGTTGTCAAATGGTTTTTCTATATCTATTGAGATGATCATCTGGTCTTTTTTTCTTCTTTTGCCTCTGTGTATGTAGTGAATCATATTTATTGATTTTCATACATCAAACCATCCATGTACCCTTTTCTAGCTTTGATATCAAGGTGATACTGGCTTCATAGAATGAACTGGGGCAGATCCCCTCCTTCTTGATGTTATAGAATAATTTCTGCAGGATGGGTGTACCAGCTCTTCTTTGTAGGTCTGATAAAATTTGGCTGTGAATCCATCTGGTCCAGGATTTTGTTTTGTTGTGTGCATTGTTGTTGTTTGTTTTGGAAGACTTTTTTTATCACTGCTTCAATCTCTTTATTGGTCTGTTCAGGAATTCAATTTCTTCCTGATTGGGAGGTCTGGGGAAATGTGTGTTTCCAGGAATTTGTTCATTTCCTCTACATTTTTGTGTTTATGTGTGTAGATATTTTTATAGTATTTACAGATATGATATTTTGTCTTTCTGTTGTAACAGCTGTATTTCTTTTTTCATTTCTGATTGAACTTGTTTGGGTCCCTTCTCTGAGATCATACCATGTGTCTTCTCAGACCACAGTGGAACAAAAGTAAAAATCAACTCCAAGAGAAACAGTCAATTCTACAAAAAGTCATGAGTATTAACAATCTGCTGCTCAATGATTATTGGTTTAATAATGAAATTAAGAAGAAAATAAAAAGATTCCTTGCAGTAACTTGGATGAACTGGGGACAATTACTTTGAATGAAGTGTCTAAGGCATTGAAAAAAAACAAATACTACCTTTTCTCACTTATAAGTGTGAGCTAAATAAGAGGTATAAAGTGATGTAATATACTTTGGAAACTTAGAATGGGGAGGATGGGAGAGGGTGAGGGATAATATCTACCTACGAGATACAATATATAATATTCTGGTGGCAGATACACTAAAAAGAAAAAAGTACAATTTATTGATTTGTTTCAGTTCTTTATCCAAGAAAGTTTGCTTAGCTCAAGCTTACAAACTTTCAACTATGTTTTTGTTGCTTTGTAGATTTCATGTGGGTTTACTCTTTTATTCTGTTAATACTGTGAACAATATTGATTTTCAAATGATAAATATTTCTTTAGTTTTGTATTTCTGGGATAAACCCCATTTGATCCAGAGGTGTTATTTTTTATAGGTATGCTGGATTCAACATGTGACTAATGACACTATTTTGTTAAGGATTGTTTTATACTTGTACAAAGAGGGATATTAATCTGTAGTATTTTTCTTATAAAATTTTTGCCTGATTTTGGCATCAGAGTATCTCTGACATCATGAAATGAGTTAGAAGTGTTCCCTTCTCTATTTTCTGAATAGTTTATGTATGATTGCTATTATACTTAAGTATAATACTCCTTAAGTATTTGCTAGAATTAATCAGTGAAGTCATCTGGACTGAGAGTTTTCTTTATAGAGATCTATTGAATAATAAATTCATTTCTTTAATAGACATGGGGTAATTTATATTTCTTATTTCCTTTTGTATTAGTTTTGATAACTTACATCTTTAAAGGAATTTATTTTAGCTAGATTATTGAATTTATTGGCATATATTTCTTCACTCCATTATCTGCCCTGTGTGGGTAAATGGCATCTTGTCTCTCTCTTTTTTCTCAATTATTTATCAGTTTATTTGGGGGCTTCTTTAGAATTTACAATATATACCTCTAATTATTCAATGTGCTTTCAAAATAACAATGTATCACTTCATATGTAATGTAAGAACCTCTATGGTTTTTAGTGGTTTATTTCATTTTTTAAGTTTAAAATTTGCTTGCTCATTCATTTGGATATTTAACCACATTTAATTTATGTTATCTTCTAATTTTTAAGTATTATTTTTTAAATATAATTCATCTAATGAAAACTTCTTTTGGTAGGTAATATGAAACGAGTATTTGTACAGTGTTTTTCTCTAATAGTTAATTATTCCAACATCCAGTACTGAATGTTTTACTATCCCCATGATAACCACTTTTTCTTAGCATAGTAATTTTATAATGTCTAATTTTCTTGGGAAAAAGTTCTATACACAGAATAACTGTTCTAGAAATAAATGTGATGATTATGGAATAATATTGCTTGACGACCACAAACCTTTGCAGTATATATATATTCAAGACTTTTCATCCATAACATTTTTTTAATTTGTATTTTTAATTTGAAATTGTCTTGTGATGTTTTTATAAGTTTTGTTTAATAATAGTATCATTAATGTTATGTGTTACTACTTGTGTCATCAAAGTTTAAATGAAAATGTAGGTGATGGAAGTGTCATTGATGAGTAGGGGCAACAGGCCTGGGTGTTTGGAGTATCCTGGTGTCACAACTTGCCAACAATGTAGCCTATGGCACGTGCTTGAACTTTTGGAAACCTCAGTCCACATCTCTGTAAAATGCAAATTAAGAGGACTAGTCACCTGTGGAGTGGTGAGAATTAAGTGAGAGAGTCTATAAAAAGACTTACTCCTTTTTTTTCTTCTTTTTCTTACTTCTGTGGCATGAAGTAAGCACTCAGTAAATACTACTAGTTATCTATGTTAATGTAAGTATAAAATAAGTAAGTATGCTAGCCTTTGTTTTCCCCATTTAGTCTTCATCTGCACATCTTCTGTCAAATGATAAAGAACAATAAATGTGATAAAATATGAGGTTCAGCCTAGATAAGACAGTCATTCAAAACCTAATGAAAATTAGATGTGCGTGAAGTAGCCTGTAATTATAATTACAAAAGCAGGTAAATAAGTATTATTGGTATAGAGTAAGCATATGTCTTTAAGAAGGCTAAAATAATGGGTTTGTTTACGTGTATTTACTGGTTTCTTCTTTACCCTGGACTTATTTGAGCGGAACATTGCAGTCAATGGCAACTGTCTTTGGGAAACAAGTTTTTGAGAAGTCCTTCTCCAAAAGAAAGGGGCTTTGAAGCTATGATTTTCTGAATTTTTTATCTTAAAAGTCTATTCAAGTGGGCCCAAGACAGTAGTGTGCTAGAGATGGCTTGTACAAGTGGATGTTTGAATTTTCAAGAGCTGGTGTTTGAATTTTTATGAATTTTATGAGCTGGTTGTTAAGCACAGCCACTGATAAAAACTAAATTATGTTCAATTTTGACTATATAAATTGCATTAAATCAAATGTGATAAATCCTCAAATCCTCAATTACCACTTCCTAATTATTTTTGTAATCTTCATGCTCCTGAGGTCCGTTCTGTCTATTTTGTCTGTGTAGGTGTGTACTCAATTCTGCACATCTCTTCACAGCTCCACATTTAGGGATACTGTGTGTGTAGCTCAGCCATGGCGGAAGGATTTATTCCATGGAAATCAGCCAATGCTATTTCCTAGAAAGCTGGTCATGACACGTTTACGAGCACAACGTTAACCACAGGGAAAAGCTGGTCTATCCCAAAACATCGCTGTTCGTCTTTGTGCAGTGACCACTTACACGAGAAGTTTACAAAATACATCCACGGACAACTTTAAACTCCTATACCTGTGTTCCTGCTGTTTCAGCCTTCTCATCATTTCCTATGTGTCTAGTTAATGAGAGGACATTTTTTAGTTGAAACAAGGGGTCTCATTAGCTGTGACTGACAGAGAAAAATTGTGACCTGCTTAGGAATGGTTAAAATGCTGACACAAATTAATCCCTCAATTTCAGCGATGCGTACTCACTACCTTATCACATTTTAAGACTACATTTCACGCTTACTCTTCAGACCCTGTGCCATGGTGGCCCCTGACATTGAGCTCATCTGCGAGATTATGTTGGTTGCTGAAGGTTTTGTGGACGCCCGCTCATTAGCCCGCAAGTTCATTACACTGTACACCCTCTGCAAGGAGCTCCTCTCCAAGCAGGTGAGAGACTATTTGTTACTTTTTCTCGGTTTTGACACCCCATTAAAACAGATTTTGAAATACGTGTGCTGGGTAAGTTATCATCCAAATTACACTTAGAAATCAGGAATATTTCCCATAAATTTTGAAAATCTCTATTTTACAAATCCTAATTTTTTTTCTGAAATTTGAGGCATTTTAGATTGAATCTTTCATTTATATTCATACAGTTTTATGAGTTGGCCATTGAATTTCTTTACATGTTATCAACGTTATAATTGTAAGTGGAATTTTATGTTGCCTCCCTTTTGGGGTGAGAATATTATTTTCTAGTGAGAGAGGGCAAGAGTGTTCATAGGAGTTTTCTGAAGAACGCCTAAAGGAATGTTAAAATTTTTCTCATCACTTTTGCTTTTTTCCCCCTCAAACTTACACACTTTGTGTTCTCCGGTCATAAGCTTCCTGCAGGTTCACTGAAGTTGCTGAAGATCCACAAAATTTACATATATATCAGCAGCAATGTGTTTAAATTTAGCTTTGTGGTCACTTTTGACTTTTGGTCTTTTGATGACCTTTCATTATTTACTGGTGACATTATTCTGCAGCTGTTCCACAATGAAAGTCTCAAGAATGGAAAAAAAAAATATCCAGTAGAACCAATACTATGGTGAAAGCAATATGTAAACACTTACACGTTCATATGAATGATAAAACACAAAGATAGTCCAGAAAAAAAGAGGAAGGAGAGGGGAGGGAAGGGGAAGGGACAAGTGGAGGGAGGGTGTTTGGCGGGACCTCTCCTAATGTACACAATGCAAGGATACATTTCAAAACAACTACAAGTATATTATAAATGTATCACCCCCCCAAAAGAAAGTATTATTAATAATATGCCACAGTTGCAACCACACAGCTACCTGTACTGCCAGACGCATGCATTTAAACTTGCCCAACTTACTGTGAGAGTAAGATACAAAATATGAGAGAAATTTATGTTGCCCTTTTAATAACTGTGAATTTACATTTGGAGGGGAGATTGTGATCTTTTTTAACACTTGCCTCTGGATAGTAGAATGATGGGGATTTTTATTTTATTCCTTATTCTATCGTATTTTTTTACTGGGCCCATTTCAATTTTATAATAGGTAAAAGCCACAAGAAAAAATGTAATTGAATGGAGGGAACGTGGAGTTGTAACTGTTCATTCCCACTAGTAATACTGAAACACTTAGCACCTGCTACATCCAAGTGGCGAGCTTCTCTCTGACCAGGACGAAAGGGTCAAGACGCAAAGCAAATGAATCAAACACCCAGATTTCTGACTTCAGAGAACCTGTGTGATTTGGTTTATGTGAAATAAAAACTGAAAATATTATCAGATCTTTCAAGAGAGAAAGGAAACAATCTTGATTGAACAGGCACCATGTGTGATATTTTTTAAATCTTCTCAAGTCTAGGAGTTTGCTATTATGAGCCCTGTTTTCAAGACCAGGAAACCGAGTGAAAGAACCTGTCTAAAGCCCACATAGTCAACAACTTTGGGGCCAGATTTGACTTTGATGCTGTCCAGTGCTTCTAGGACACCTGTAGCCAATTATGAGCAGATAGTGTTGGGCGTAAAGGTAAAGAGGCAAGGAAAGAGTTCATTGACACACAGAAATGCCATGAAGGAGATGAGGAGGGAGAAGGAATGTGGCCAGGACAGAGAGCTGACTTAGGGACACATGGCCAGGACAGAGAGCTGACTTAGGAACACAGTTCCTGGACACCTTCCTGTGCTGCAGGGATGGATTTGGGAGAGAAATCTGTAGACATTTTTGATCAGTGGAGTGATACACAGGCAATGTCTGAGTTACAGACATCTGGCTTCCGTACAACTACCACTTACAAACAGAGGCTATTACAGCAAGTACCCAAGTTACAAAAGTCCTACTGACACATGACTTGCACTTATAAATGGAGGCTATTACAGATAATAGGTAAATAGAGCTGTTTCAACTTACATATACATTCAACTTAAGAACAAATCTATAGAACCTATCTTGCTTGGAACCCAGAGACTGCATATAATGAAAACAGTGGTGATCATTTTAGCAGGTGTTGGCAATGTTTAATGCTTAGGAACGTCACCAAGTCCTCTTCAACGTCTGTCTAAAATTTCTTCCGCATCCTTCCCTTTGAAAGTCACTGTAGTGACTTCACCGTCCCATTCTCCTGGCCCGCCAAACTCTGCATCTTCCCCATCTGTTTCCCCCTCACTCCCCAGCCTATTTCTGCATCAGTGGCCTAAAAAAAAAAAATGATTTTTACTGGATCCACAGTAAAAGATGCCTTTTATTGTTGTTGTTGTTGCAGTTTTTAGCCAGGGCTGGGTTTGAACCCGCCACCCCGGGCACATGGGGCCAGCACCCTACTCCTTGAGCCACAGGTGCCACCCAAAAGATGCCTTTTTTATTGACTCAGTATATATTCACATACCCATTTGTACAACCAAGTCACAAATTATCGCCAAACGCCTCTTCTCTTTATTGTTTTCATCATACTCAGTGTTTTTCATTTTATTCTGCTTTATTTTATTACCAACAAAAATGATGATCAAAACCTACTAAATTGACTTTATTATTCACTAATGGATTAAATGGCATCTTTATAGATGTACGTATTATTGCACTACCCACAGAGCATTTGTACTCACATTCACTCACCTTACTCCTACAACTACCTATCAAGTAGGTGGACACGTTCATCTGCCTTCTTATAAATGATGATTCTGAGGCTCTGAAAAGTGAAATGACTTTCCTGCAGACAGAAGGGTACTGTGTGGAGTGCAGATGGAAAGTGAGGGAGAGAAGGCCAGGTGCACGTGAGCAATTATTTAATAGCTCATTCAGCACACCTGAACTGAGCACCGACCCGTGCTCAGCCCTGGAGGAGGAAGTGAGTAAGCTGCAGTCTTTCCTCCAGGAGCACGGAAACCGGGGGAGTCGTCTTCATCAGGGGTAATGGGGAAGTCTCTAAGAGGTACTGGTTGATAATTGAATTTTAATAATATGGTTTTTATTATATTAAGTGCCAGCATCGGGGCAGGAGTGTCTGAGTGATTAAGAGGTAGAATAATTAGGGCAATTAGAGAGTGAATCCTGGGAAGAGACAGAGGAATACCAGGGCCCCAGGTGTACAGGTGGAGAATGGCTTCTGGGTGGGGGGAGTCGAGTCCTGCGTTAGCAGGTCTGTGCAGACGCCGCCCTGCGAACTATGGATAGAAGAGACGGCTGAGGGAGGCAGAAAAACGGGACAGAAAGAAGCAGGAGGACACTACCGGGATTTGATTTTCACAAGTTTAAAGAGAAGAAAATTTTATTTTGAATCATCAAAGTATGTATTTATCTTACTTCTTTTAACTGTCAGGTTTTACTTCTGGAATGAGAATCTTATTCTTTCCTACAATTCTTGAGAAGATAAACCTTATATTTTGATTTTAGGATCATTATGACTGGGGACTTCGTGCTATTAAGTCTGTCTTGGTTGTGGCTGGCTCCCTGAAACGAGGAGACAGGAAAAGACCTGAAGATCAGGTATGTGACACTGACATGGTTTCGTTGAGTGAACAGCGAACTGGCCTCCTATAATTTGAAGTATATACCTGGATGGTGGGGGCATGTGTGACTCAACTTTTAAAAAACAGAACGTGCAGAATATTCTGAGGACTAGCGTTTCTTATATGAGGTCACAAGTGGTCTGGAGTAAAAAGAGATTGTAGAGAAGATGAGTGGATTAAGCTCTTTTCCTGGAAGGCTGGCCAGCAGGTGCCATATTAAGTCACTATTAGGAAGCCAGCAGGTGTCATAGTTAAAACTTCAGTAACCATGATTCAGCAGTATGATATCATTCTCACATAATTAGCTCTTGACTCAGAGCCACTCTTGTTCTGGCCATGAAATAAGGCTCCTTGGCTTTCCACTTCTGTGGACTTCCAAGGCAGCCTTCTTTCAAAGGGGACTCCCTCCCTCCTAAAGTGACTTCCTAGGGCAGACTTTGCTATGGGAGATTTCTTACACTAGCTTGCCGGCCACCACAAGCTGAATAAAGGGCATGTCACAGCTCCCTTAAGCTCCTCAGTTTTTCTCTAGTCCAAATCCAGTGCAAACCACCGCAGCCTCGACCCCTGGCCTAATAGACGTGAATCTGAAAGGAAAATGTCATTTCAGTACTTTTCAAACATCAGACACGGAAAGTATCTGGCAGTTATAACCAAATCATTTAGCAACCCTGGTTTGATTTCCTCTGAAGAACATTTAGGAAAACCGATTGAGTTGGGAAATTAATCCTAAAAAGTCAGTGAAGATGCAGCTTAATCAATGGGAGAAAGTCCGTCCATTTCATGGGACCTGAGATTAGGGTGAAGAATGAAACGGGGCTGGTTGTGCAGAGCTTCTAGGGTAGTGTTCTACTCTCTCTCCTGGAAAGAAATGATAGCAACACATCATGCATTTTTCCCAACTAAGTAGTGAGAGCAATGAGTACCCATTGCTCAATAGACATGTAATGTGACTTAAGAAATAGGAAAAAAGGGCAGTGCCTGTGGCTCAAAGGATTAGGGTGCCAGTCCCATATACTGGAAGTGGTGGAGGTGGTGGGTTCAAACCCGGCCCCGGCCAAAAAAAAAGAAAGAAATAGGAAAAAATTAGATCTATTCTGTGAGTATATTTTTTACGTTAAGGGATATTTATTATGTGTTTTTCAACTTTTCCAATCTTTCTTTCTCCCTCTTGTCACAACTTAGATCAACATTTGATTTATTTGTTCTATTATTCTGTATTGTTGGAATGCTTAGCTCTTTCTGTAGAAGTCATTCTGATGGCTCGGCGCCTGTGGCTCAATCGGCTAAGGCGCCAGCCACGTACACCTAAGGTGGTGGGTTTGAATCCCCAGCCCGGGCCCGCCAAACAACAATGATGGCTGCAACCAAAAAATGGCCGGGCATTGTGGCGGGCGCCTGTGGTCCCAGCTACTTGGGAGGCGGAGGCAGGAGACTCACTTGAGCCCAG
>CAUYQV010067675.1:0-15447 GCA_963574575.1 Galagoides demidoff | reverse complement strand
CCCAGTATATGTGGCTGGTGTCCTAGCCACTGAGCTACAGGTGCCGAGCCTCAGTTTTATTTTTGAATAAGATGGCAAAACTGCAGTATATTATAATAGTTTTATGATGATGGGAGTGTTTTGACAGATAAGGGAAACTTGCTGTTAGAGGGTTGGGGAAGGTTTGCAGGAATTAAGTCCTTGGGCAGGTAGGAGAGGATGGAATCCGGTCTAGTGTATGGTTGAGGGATTAGATTTACATACGAAAGAGCAGGCAAAATAGATAGAGGGCAGGGGGTTTGCAGCAAGCCTGAACTTGATAATGTAGAAGACAGATTGCCAGTGACCTGGCTCTCAGTCCCCTCTCCACCTTCTTCTTTTGTCATCCTGTCCCTGGAATCCTCACATCTGTCCCCCACCCCCACTCCATCCCCACGCTTTTCTGTTGATGCCACATCATTTTCCTGGCATGCTCTTTCTTAAGCTTCCTCTCCATTCGACTAACAACCAATCTATTCAACTCTTGGGGAGAAAAGTTGGGGGTCAAAACCCCACCTGGTGAAGCATGATTTTCTTTCCTGATCTTTTAGCCAGTACTCCACGTGGACACCTAGTATTGCTCACCATGGTAGTGATTAGTGTCATCTGTTATGAATTCTGAGAGTTTTGTCCCTGCTCCCTCGTCCCCCAGCCTCCCACCTTGAACTGATTTGAGTTTTTCTCTTATGTGGGCGTGCTGCCGTCTAGCACACTGTGTGTGGACGAACAGACCCTGCCCCCTTGGAGCTCAGAGACTATAATCCTGCAGGCCTTCTGGGTACATTTGTTGAATGAATAAATATATGAGCTTGGTGGGGGGAGACTGATGGGATAGGAGGCAGTCAGCCTCCACTCCAGGGGGCCTCCTGGATGCTCACAGGGGAGAAGGGAGGTGTCGCTCTTGGTCGCTCACCCTCAGCTGGCCAGGATGGGCCTGTGGTTTAGGATTTCAGAGTTTGAGAGTCAGAATTTAACCTGGACACTCAACCTCTGGAAGCCTCTGACTCTATATTGGCTTTTATTTAAGTACTTACCGATTGCCTGTGACATACTGCGTGACAAGTGCTATCCCTGAGTCTGGGCATACAGAACAAGTCTCCATCCTCCTGACTCTTACATTACATTCAAAAGAAAAAAGTGAATCTCTGTGGCCTAGAGTTACTGTGAGGAGAAAACAAAACAGCACATGTCAAGTTGGGACTAACGTGATCGGAAGTTACAGTGGGCACAGGAGGATGCTTCCAGGCGGTTATCAAGATTAAGTGAGGCCATCACAATCTCTGAATACCAAGTACCTTAGCATTTGCCCAATAATGCCCCAAATGGCAGCCACTGCTACTAATGTCCTCGTGTGGGCGGCCCCTGAACTGGGGCCCTGGGCAGGGACGGGGAGAGAGCCTGTGGGATCTGGTGCCTTCCCTCCCCTCTCATCCCCTTCCTTACTCGCCTTTCTACCCTTCGTGCTCACTGCTTCTAGCCACACAGGGTAACTTGCAGGCAGCTGGGTGAGCTCACTGTTATTCTTCTTTTGCCTCTAAGGAACCGCCCTTCTGCACCCCACTCCCTGCTCTGAAAGGTTGGTATCTGCCCTGCGTCTATCAGGTGTCCTTATCCTCTGTTTCCAGAGGGTTCTGCCTTGGCTAGTCCAAGCAAGAGATAGGAAAATGTGGAAGGGGAGAGAGAGAGAGAGAGAGAGAGAGAGAGATCCCACTACAGTTTGACTGTGTTCCTCTCTGTAACACAGCAGTTCTTGCCAGGTTCAACCATCCCTCCCCTTGTCCCTTCGAGCCCTTAGCAGTAGAAACAGCTTCCTCTGTGGCTGGTCTGTGTGTGCTTCATCAAGCCTTCGGTTCTCTGAATCCAGTCTTAGCCCTTTTCCTAAGCTCACTTCATTTACTCTTTAGAATGTACCTGCTTCCCGAAGAACCCTGAGCGCCACCCTCAGAGGAAGCATCTTCCCTTTCATAGTCCGCCCCATAAGGCCCCTATCTTTTCGGCTGTCCCGCTTTCGCTTTTCCTGCCAGTAAACTCTGATCATACTTCTTGTAGGTCCTGTCAGTTCCTGGATCGTCTCTGCGTTCCCGAGGGCAGTGGCTACTGCTATTCATTGATGTGTCCTGCACTTGACATGCAGCGGTCATTCCGTAAATCTCTGTTGACAGGATGCTCCTGCCGTTGTCTGTGGGAGCAGCTGGGAGATTTGGCAGGAGAGTCACTGGAGAGGCACAAGTGACCTTTGTGCGCCTGAGGCTCAGGGGAAAATCTGATGCCTTCATCAAGAGACTGATTTCCTGGGCAGTGGGGCTTGTTCAAGTTTATTTACTCTGGCAATGATAAGAATTTTTCCTACGACTTAATATTATTAAAAAAGGATCTGTTACCTGCAAATGTCTATATAAAACGGCAGATTCTAGGCCTCAGCATTTTCCAGTTACACACAGAACGTGGAATCTTGAAAAGCTTATGTTTTCACATTATTACAATCCTCGGTGGTTTAGTGGACAGGTCACACTGCCTGGGTCACAAAGAATGGTGGCCAACATTGAATAAAAGGGAGGGACCCTCAGGAAACACAAATAACAAGTGATTCTCTCACCAATACTGTTTAGATCTCCATGAGAAATGTCAAAACTGATGGTTTCCAAAAGACCCACAATAATTTCCCCAGAAAGGCCTGGGTAAGTGCCAGGGCCAGATGACAACATTTCCACTGAGGGATTTTGCTCAAATAGACAAATAGGAGATTTTAGTTTGCCTCTCCCTTCCTCTTCCCTCCCTCCCTTCTTTCTTTCTTTCATTCTTTTTTGTTCGTTCTCTCTCTCTCTCTCTTTTTCCCTTGATCACTCCTTCCTTCCCTTTCATTCTTTCTCTGTCTCTCTCTTTCCTCTTCCCACCTTCCTTCCTTCTTTTCTTCCTTCCCTTTCATTCTTTTTCTCTCTCTTTCCCTTGCCCCTTCCTTCCTTCCTTCTTTCTTTCTCTTCAATCCCTCCCTCCCTCCCTTCTTCCTTTCTTCCCTTTCATTCTTTCTCTCTCTCTGTTTCCCTGGCCCCTTCTTTCCTTCCTTCTTTCTCTTTCATTCTTTCCCTCCCTTCCTCCCTCCCTCTCTTCCTCCCTTCCTTTCTCTCTCTCTCTCTCTTTTTCTATTTTCCCCTTCCTCCTTCTCTCTCTTTCTCTTTCTTTCCTTCTTTCTCTTTCTCTCTGTCTTTTTTTGTTGTTGCTACTGATCTTTTAAAACAATTAATGGCTATTTTCAGCAATAAATATATAAGATTCTTTGTTTATTAGGCCAAAGATGGGAGGAAAAAGTTATCATGTTCAATGGAGATAAAATCCAAAATGAATAGAAACCGTATCTGGCAAACAGCAGGCTCACAACAAGAAATAAATGTACAAACAGTAGAAAATATAGGCAGAAATATTTTCTTTCTTGAATTGCTTGATTAAGCTGTTTTAGCTAAAAAGAGAATGCATATTAAACCTGTAAGGAATATTAACGATTCAGAGAGGAAATCAGAGGCCTATATACTAATTATGTCAGGATCACATTCATGCTTTTTGTCATACAAAACCCCCAAGTCCTAGATGACCCAGCCTCTCAACACTATTTCTAAAGTGAAGGAGTTGGTCTCACCTTTACATTAGTGGTTCTTAAACAAGGGCCCCTAGGGGATATTTGGCAGTGTCCAGAGACATTCTGGGCCATGACATTTGGGGGCATGCTACTGGCACCTGGTGCTCCAGCAGTGATGCCAAACATCCACCACTACACAACACGGTCCCATCTTCCCACAGTAAAGAATCTGCTTCAAACATCAGCAGTTCAGAAAGTTCTAGAACTTTGCAGTCACCAGCACACAGTCGCTGAGCAGTGAACTATGGTCAGGTAGACGGCCAGTGTGCAGCCTTGTTTCTGAAACTTGTATTGTTTGTGAAATACAGCAATTCTCTTTCAAACACTTCTGTTAATAAATTTCTAACCCTGATATATGGCTTATTTTCTTTGTGTAAATATGACTTTGACGCTATCCATTGAGCTGTACCTTAGGGGTACGAATATGCTCAGGATATCAGGACAGATGATAACTCTGCCCTCCAGTGGTTTGGGTCTGGTGGGGATGACTTACCACACAGTGGGCCACTATTAGGACAGAGAAGACACACCGAGACAATTAACGCCTGTCCTGTGAATGGCTAACAGTCTGGAGCATCTGTGTCACACACACTGCTGCAAACAGTGTGCACATGTTTACTAATTTAATTCACATGTAATCCAATGAGATGGCTGTTATTATTACCATTATTAGGGCCATCATATAATTTGTCATTCAGTCAGAATGGTTTTGACAATGTAAGGGGTAATTTGTAATAATTCTGTGAGGGCCAGAGCATAAATCTCAACTGACTTCTGAAAACAGGGATGTGTGGTCACCCCGATCCTCAGTATACAGATGAGAAAACTGACATTATATGTCCTGCTTCAGGTCCCCCCTCTGTAAGTGAAAAGCCAGGCTGGGGACCCATGTGGTCAGGCTTCAGAGACCGCCCTTTTCAGCACTCTGCAGCAAAAAGATGGTGTGTTGTGGTGGAGTCTACGGAGGGCACAGAACACAGGTAGTCTCCGTGTAGAGGAGACATTCAGCTTTTAACTGAAGCATGAGTAGGCATTACCAAGCAAAGACAGAGGAAAAGGTTTTTGAACGGGCAGTATGTAGAAAAGCAAGGAAAAACAGTGAGAATTGGGGGAGGTAAAAAATGTCCAGTGTTTGCAGAGAATAGAATGGAAAGGTTGGAATGGCAGGACATGGGAGTGTAAGCAGGAGAGGACCAGCAGAGTAAGGCATTTACTACATGAAGCACATCACATAATAGGGCCATTATCTCATTCCAATCCTGCAAAGCATGACTTTACCACTTTATACGAAGAGTGAAACCATGTTAGAGAGCTTGCCTAACTTGCCCAAGGATTCTATATATTTATAATAGAGCTGGGAGTATGTCTGATTCTGAAATCCATTCCATGTCACTATATCCATTCCTCAGCTTCAGAAAAGTGTGATCTCATTATTTTAGAACACAAATACTTTCTTGAACATTCCAGCTAGAGATGTCATCACCAAAGAATTCTTTTTGCTGGGGGGCTTACTATCAGGGTCCATATGATTAGGTTACACTGTCTGTGTTTGTAAAAAGAATGAGTTCTTCCTTCTTATTAGCATCAATTTTAACAGATTCAGCTCTAGGGGGAGAGGCTGCTTCTAGGGGTTTGGCTGCACAAGTCAACTCGACTGTTATTTGGCAAGGAAAACTAAGAGCCAGGTCCAGAGAAGAACTGTCAAATTTGCATAAGGTGTTGGAGGAATGTTCTCTACTCAAACTTGAGTTCTCCAACGTGACAAATTATAAGGCAGCAGAATTTTCACATCTGTGAGTGAGTCATATTGTCTCTCTCATCACGTTCGGTTTACTCTTGTAAAACTTTGTAATTACAAGTTTGGGGAGAGAGAAAAAGAGAGAAAGGGAGAGAAGCAGAGACAAAGAAAGAAAGGGAGAGAAATGAGAGCAATAAAAGGGAAGGAAAGGTAAAGGTGGGAGGTAAAACTTGCTTCATAATGTGGGCAGTGCCATCTGCTCATTAGCATTCAACATGGAGTCAGAAAATGAGCACCTACAGTGTATCTCAGGGTCTGGCCTCCAACAGTCTGCCCTCTCTACTGGACTTGGCATTTCAATGTCTAAAGTTACATCTTCTTCATACTTCATGGTCCTTAAACACAAGCCAACTGCTTCACCTGGAGCTTAGCCGTAAGGGGAGAAAATTGACTGCGTTGGAATTGTTGAGATATTAATACATCTATTAACTGATTTTGGTGGGCCTTTGAGAGATTTTTTTCAAAGCATGATTTTTGGCTTAGCTGTGAGCTTTAAAAACTAACCCCCATGAAGTAGTGATTCCAGTGCAGTGTAACTTTTACCTAAGTCACAAAATATAAGAAACACCAAAGTCTGGCCAAGATGTATAACAGAAGAGGCAGAAGTGAGGGAAAGAGGTAGACGTTGGAAAAGCCACAGTCACTGTGCCTCTGATCTATGATGGATGCACAGAGCCACTGGCCATGTTCTCAGCAATGGGAGGTGAATAATAAGTGTTTGTTGAATGAAAAAGTGAATGAATGACTCTTAAGTTACTGGCTGCCAGGAAGAATCAAGTGCGATTTCTGAAAAGCTCCTCTTGTGAACACAGAGACATTGCCAACATTGCTTTGGAAATAAAGCCTATAAATATTCACGGGCAGGCAAATCAGATATGTTTTGAAGACGGAGTGGACACCGATTCAATTTCCTTCCCTCTTCATTCAGTGCCTGTCAGGTATTGCATCTAGAGCGCTTTACAATGGGGCCTATGAGACTCAAGAGATATTTCCCCTGTTGGGTGAACCCTGGTCAGGTCTCCAGCAGGTAACTGCCACAATTGCTGTGTGCATCACATCCTCAGTTCCCGACACACAGGGGATGGAGCAGCTGGGTATCTACTTTTGCCTCCTCTTAAAGTGCTTCTCCTAAGATTACCTTTAATATCTGAACATGGAGGTGGCAGTATGGGCTTGGGTTAGATTAGCTATTGCTTTGATGACAGATGTGTGTAGGAGAGTCTGGCTTGGGCCAGGATACTACTAGTACCTCCAGGGTGTTGTGTCAGATCAAAGAGTTTCCTTTCCAGCAGAGAGGGTGTAAGGGCAGGCATAAGCCTGTGGGATCCACTGGTTACATCACTGACTCCTCCCCCTGAAGTGGATGCCTTCAGAGACTATAGCATCCCGGTGAGTGGGATGAAGAACCAGCCATCGTGTAGTCAATACACACTCTGAGGGTGGGGTGCCACCCTCAAGGACACAGTGGACACTTCAAATTAAAGGCCTCCAAGTGGTGCTGTGTCCTCAGTCAGTGGACACTTCAAATTAAAGGCCTCCAAGTGGTGCTGTGACCTCAGTCAGTAGAACACATAAATTAAAGGCCTCCAAGTGGTGCTGTGTCCTCAGTCAGTAGAACACATCTCCCCCCCTGAGGAGCAAGGGGCAGATGCAGGAGTGGCCTTACTTACCATGACTCCCAGTGGCCCATTTGGGAAGGCTAGGATTTCAGAGCCTGAAACCCTGGGTTATGCAGCTTTAGAATTCCAAGTTGCCTAAACCGAGCACTTTTACTAGGTGACACAGCCCTAGTAAGAGTCCCATTGACCTATCAACTACGACCTTCATCTGAGCCTACTGGGATATTTATGCCAAATGACTAGCAGACAAGAAGAGGCACCATCTGGGAAGGTGTTCTGTCATGGTCTGAGAAAGGCATGGTGACCAGAGGCTCAAACCCCACAGAGGTTAGAGTCTGGTCCCACCACCAGGTAAACAAGACCAGCAGAGTACTGGCTGAGTGTGATGAGAGAGAAAATGTGACTCACTTGGCATCCTAAGACACAGCTGGGGACTACAATCTAATCTACCCCACTAACTTTCCTCTCCTAAGTGTCCCCAAAGAAGAGGGCCCACCAGGATCACAGAGAAGTGAATCCCAGAACTGTTGTGAATACATGGACCCTAGTCCATGGGGTGGATCCAGTGCTGGGCCACCAGATCTCCCTGTAGGAAAGAAGGCTGCATTCTTCTAAGACTGCTTCTTGTAGGCAGTCCTCAGCCTCCCTTGAGTACTGTGTCAGTTCAGAAAGGCCTTCCCCTTCGAGCTCATGCCCCAAGACTGATTAAACATGGTGGGTAAAGGCTCATAACTAGCCCAGAACACCTAAGAATGACCATCCCAAGTTCAGAACTTCCTGTGTGTAGGATTGACTGAGGTCTCAGTTGAACTTGTATCACAGCTCAACTTGCCCCTTTGTCGATTTCTGCTTCCTTCTCTTTCCTTCCATGGCTACCAATCCCAATAGCATCCCTGATAACTTTCTCCCACACTAATCTACCCCGAGAGTCTGCTTCTCAGAAGACCTAACCTGTAAGAACCAGCAAGTGTTCATTAGTTTCATGGATGTAGTCAGATTCCAATATCTGTTGAATGACGAATTTGTTGAATAAATAATTTAATTGATGAATTTCATTAGTATGTACCATCCAGACCATTAGATGGATGATGATGATGACTCTCATAGATAGTGTCCCCCTTTACTAATTTACTTTATGAGTATTTATTGAGTTCCAAGTATAACCTAGCCACTTAGGTTATAGTGGCAAGTAAGACAGCTAAGATCCCTTCCCTATGGGACATCCTGTGGGAACTTTCATTTAGATAAAATAGTCAGGGAAAAACTTTTCTGGGTATGAAGAATTTATGTAAAATCTGAAGAATGAGGAGAAGTTGGCCAAGAATACAGCCAAGCTACAATCATTCCAGGCAAAAGGAGAGCAGCAGGGTGACCCTATGATGCTGTGGGGTAAGGGAAGGGAGAGGGAAGAGGGTCCTTTAGAGTTAAGCCTTAGCTTAAGCCTGAAATTATTAAACTGAGGCACTTCAAGATAATGGTGAAAACCACTATAGAGATCCAGAGAAAATAATTTTCCAACCAATATATCTCTGTCCCCAAATCCCCTCCCCCAGTGATTTGTACAAAACAGAATTACCTTTTCCTTGCCAACCTCCCCCACCATGTCCTCCTTCTCCATACACAGCAGATGGCAGTGTCAAGGAGGTGGTGGCAGCAGCTCCTAAGGAAGGTTTTGGTGCAAGCTGAAGGATGTGTGGTGTAATGTGATGGTTACTATGGCAATTTTTATTGGGTAATTGGGTTTGAAGAAACATTTTGATTCATCATTAGTTACTGGACTAAAAATAGTTACTTACCAAGAGCTTATTTTCTCCTAAAATGCATCTGTGGCTCAGGGTTGGTAACGTACACTGTGCATCCCCAGATGGAGCATTTCCCCAAGTATCTAAGTTTCGATCCTGACTCCTTCAAAGAAGTCCATGCTATCTCCGTTTTACTTTACCAAAAAAAAAAATGTACCTCTTGTTGCCAAAGAACACCATAGTGGTTTAAGAGAGATGAAAATAGCAAAGGCACAAATTGAGTAGCCCAATTCACAAAATAGGTGACTTCATATGGAAAAACCTTATGAAGTTTCTCAACTGTATTATTTGACAGGGTGGGAGGAATCAAATTGTTTCTCCACACTCCTTTGCTCTGATGAGTAAAGAGTACATAGCAGTTTTAAAATGATGTCCTCGCTACGGACAAAGCTCAGCTAACGTCTGTAGTAGGGAGTAACCATCAGCAAATCTGTTAACAAGGGCTTCGTTGACTTTTGGTTTTTCACGTTTGTTCATTTAATGTTTGACTCAGATAAGATGTTCCCCCAGCATTAAAGTGCCTGGTGATCATGAGTAAGTGCAATGTGTTTTGGTCTACAACACTGGGTTATCTACCTTGTGACACACGAGGTAGTAAAAATATAATGGAATCCAGGGACATTAAATGTCTTCAGCCCATGGTGACTCATATCTAACACCATCCTGTTCGCAATTTCTTTTATAATTATGCTTATTTTAGATTTAAATTCTAATTCTGTCACTTAACACAGCTAAGCTTATTTTACCAACTTAAAAAAAAGTGGGATAATTAAAAACTACCTTCCAGGATTACTGTGATAAAATGAGGTCGTATGTGGAAAAGTCCCACAGAGCCTGTGCTCTAGACGAGTTCCAAGGTCCTTTTCTGGGGTTTGAATCCTACTTGTGGGAAGACAGGAGATCTACTTAACTTCTCTAAGCTTCTCACGTGCTAAATGGGAATAATAATGCACCCATTTCAGGGGTGGTTGCGACTGAGTGACATCATTGCATAGAGCTTTGGGCATTTGATACCCCTTAGCTGTTACTATCAATGATAATTTCTTTCTCTGTCTTTTCTAGACCTTCTGTTCCCTTAATGTGGGATTGTGGGTCATAATTCTCTGGACTCTACAGCTGTGGTGTCAACGTCACTTATTGTGCAAACTGGAGATGTTTTCAGACAGAAAGGATACAGGCATAAAAGTAGAGTGTCCTGGGCACACTAAGCTGTCTGGTCATCTTACCCATGGCACACACTTTTAGGCTGGTTGTGGGACAGTAATACAGGTCTTCAAATTTTATCTGGGGTAATTGATTAATGAAGAGCAGTCTCTTAAACTCAGTTAAAGTGGGCACAACTCCAGGCTCTGGGGATGTGTCAGTCAACAAAACAGACTAATGGCCCCTCCCTCATCTTATGCAGAGATGGAAAATAAGAAACAAAAAATGAAAAAAATTTCCTTTGCCTTTGTGTAAAGTGCTATGTAGAAAAATAAAGCTGATAATGATGTGAGAAGGGAGATTCTCTTTACTGTGGGTGCCCAGGGAAGGTATCGCTGATAAGTTCGTATGTGGACAGAGATCCCAAGAAAGCTGAGCAAACCATGTAGGAATTCAAAGGAGCAGCTTTAGGGACATAGTCCCGTATCTACAAATATTTACAGCAATTGCCTAAATAAGTGTGAATGGCACAGAGGCTGATAGAAAAGATGTAAACAAATCGACCCTTAAAACTTGGTTCTGATAGGCTTATCGCCTCCCCTGTAATTTTGGCTATTCTATTTTTAAATAATTCACAGCCTTATCCAGATGTTACTGTTCTAAAAATAATAGTTAAATTTATTATTTTCTTTTAGGTGCTCAGGGCTTTATTAAAAAGCTATCTTGGTTCTTACAATAACAGGACAGTATAGAGGTTACCGTACCCCCTTCTCAGTGAGAAGGGTGAGGCTCAGAGATGAAAAACAACTTGTCCGTGCACATGGCTAGGTACTAAGGGCTGAGCCTAAATGCCTGTGTCTACCTAAGAATGAAAGCAAACATCAAGACGCAGTTATTGAAGGAAATCTGTTTCTTCATTCAAAATCCTTGTGTACCTCCCATGTGTCAGGCACTGCTGTGGACTTTGGAAATATATCCATGGAAAATGGACACAATTTCTAATTTCTGTGTCTATTTTGCTAACAGAGGCAACTTATTTCAGTAAGTGCATTATTTGGAGTGATGGAAGGTAAAAAGCAAATTTTTAAAGATAAAGGGGAGAGAACATAGGGTTGGGGAAGGGAAGCACATAGGGGAGAGGTTGTCATGTGGAGTAAGTGTTGGTTTAAGGGAAAGA
Organism: Galagoides demidoff; assembly: GCA_963574575.1. Lineage (NCBI taxonomy): Eukaryota > Metazoa > Chordata > Mammalia > Primates > Galagidae > Galagoides > Galagoides demidoff. Next base: position 4,259 of record CAUYQV010067675.1, on the reverse strand, counting down.
AGCGGGCTTTGAAATACCTGTTCTTGCTCAATATTGAATAAAAATAGTGATTCAGTATGGTTCTAATACTGTCTCATTTAGCTATTATTATTTCCAAAAGGTCACAGAGAACACTCAAAAACCAGAGAGGTGTTTTTATTTCTCTCTCTTGGTAAATTACACCACCTTGAAGGAATGATGCTTGTATTCAACATACTCTTTCAGTGTTTGGTACAGTGATTTGGAAATAACAGTTTAAAATATCAATGACAGACATTTTCCTTAATCACAACTTTTACTAGTGTTTTGACCAGAGTCTTCTGCTAAGTTCTTCATTGGTTGGCCATGTTACTCTCCTCAGTGATTCTGTTCATTCATCCAATAGATATCCATGAAACCTCTGTTGTGTGGTAGGTATTGTTCTTGGGATTAGAGATACACAGGGCAGTAAATTAGAGAAGCAAGATCCCCGCCATTCTGAGGTTTCCACCGTAAGCTCCACAATGACAGGTAACACTTAAGGGCAAGGCACTGTTCCAAGACTTTACTTGCATCATCTCTGTTCCTATGACTATCCCATTTTACAGATGAAGTAACTGAGGCTCATGGAAGTTGAATAACTTTTCAGGTCAAAAGCTAATGGGTGATAATGCCAGAATCCAAACCAACTTGTCTTATCCCAGAGCAAGAATTGTCATTCATTCTGCCAAACCAACTGCTTCCATTTGAGAGGGAATATTAGAGTATAAATTTCCTGAAGATAAAAATAGAGTGAAAGATACAAAAATAGAACGAAAGCAAACATCAAGACGTAGTTATTGAAGGAATTCTGTTTCCTCATTCAAAATCCTTGTGTGCCTCCCATGTGTCAGGCACTGCTGTGGACTTTGGAAATATATCCATGGAAAATGGACACAATTTCTAATTTCTAAATTCAATTCTAATTTTCAATTTCAAATATGGGTATCACGTTTTTCGAGTGGTGAAGTTCCAACTATAGAACCAGTCAATTTTGTGGGTGTCTGTAAATCTTACCCTTGAATTCCTAGTTCACCTGCCACCTCCATGGTGAAGTATTCCTTAATGCTCCCAGTCAGAAATAATACTTTCCTTCTAGATCAAAATACTACAGAAACATCACGGTCTCTTGTGAAGATGACAAAGAGGGAAGAAAAAGAAGATGGTGGTGTGAAAATGATGGCAATGTTGGTATGGGTGAAAAATCACCTGGGGTACATTTGGCAGTCCTGGCCCTTTGCGGTATAAATATGGTGGCTGTCTACATTATATCAGCATCAAATGTTTTATTTCTCTCTTTTTGTTTTTAGAAACAGGGTATCATTCTGTCGCCCAGGCTGGAGTATGGTGGCGTGATCACAGCTTACTGTATGCAACCTTGAACTCCTGGACTCAAGTGATCCTCTCACTTTGGTCTGCTAAGTAGCTGGAGTCCAGGTGTGCACTACCACACTCTGCTTAAGTGTATGTGTAAAATGGGGCTCACTATGTTGCTCAGGTTGGCCTCAAACTTCTGGTCTCAGGTGGTCTTCCTGCTTCAGTCTTCCAAAGTGCTGGGATTACAAGTGTGAACACCACAATTGGTCAACTCTAGCTGGAGTTGATGCACAAGGCAAAAAGCTACATGAGATAGAGTGAGCGCCCCATCATTGGGACACCCAAGCAAAACAAGGATAAAGTTTTGGTAGAACATTTATAGATTAAGCACATTAAGTCCACATCTTTCTTTCTTATGTTGTTCTATTCTCTTCCCAGTCTCTTTTCCAAAATTGAGAAGACAAATGAGTCAGTACGATTCAAAACCCCTGTGACTGCATGTGTCTATCTACTATCCACCCATCTACCTGTGTCTATACCAAATCCAGGGCTAGTGTCAACTTTCTCTTTATGAGGGCAACAGATTTATATGTTTGATAACTCAGCCTTATTGAGAACCAGCATAGAGTAAACAATGCAATAAAGGTAATTATGTTTAATAAAATTGATGTTTGCCTCTTTAATAATATATTCTATTTAAAGGCTATGGAAACTGTGAATATTTTCACCAGGACATTTAGGAATTCAAAAAGAATATCATCCTGGCCTGGTGACTTTGTGTAGCATCACTGATGTCACAATTTGGTAGCTTCATTAGGTCATCTTCTCTTTGTATGTGTACAATTCCTTGGAAGCTTCTGGTCCTTAAAAAAAATGTTATCTGCAATTTTTAGCCTTCCCCAGGATTTGAGCTAGAGGGAAACAGGCCAGAAGTCTGGTAGAAGTATTAACCTGAACCTCGGCCGGGTCCCGGTTAATCTCACCTTCTTGGATATTAACATTCCACTGCATAATACCACTGGGCGAGCTCCACCCTTGAGTATTCCCATTTATTCATCCATTCATTTATGATTAGATAAATGTTTTTCAAACATGGGATGCTGAGACTATTCAGATGAGCCAACAAACTTGACATACTCTTTTCCTCACCTCAGGTACTGTCTGGTGTGAAAAACAGAAAAAAATACTCAAGGGGGCAGCACCTGTGACTCAATGGGTATGGCGCCGGCCCTGTATACCAAGGGTGGTGGTTTTGAACCCAGCCCCAGCCAGCTAAAACAGCAGTGGCAACTGCAACAATAACAACCAAAAAAAAGAAAAAAAGAAAGAAAAAGAAAAGAAAAAATAAGAGAGAGCAAGCGAGCGCTGTTTTTGAAGAAAAATGTAGAGGATTTGAAAATGCGATAAATTGTGACTTAGAGAGGGTAGAGGAAACATCCATGAGAAAGGTTCCTTGCCTTGAGAGGAGGGGAGAACGTAATTTTGGGCAAAGGAGGAACAGAAACTGAGACAGCTGAGGGGCAGAAGGAGGCTCAGGTCTTTTGAGGAACTGAACAAAGGACATCGTGACTGGAGGAATGAGAGCAAGCTGAAGACGGGCACTGTCTGAGGGGCACAGAGGCCAGATCTAAGAGGTGGGTCCCAGGAAAGAGTGTAGCTTCTGTCTTAACAGCAACAGGAAGCTACTCACACATACTGAAGGTGATAAGGCATCATCATAAGAAAATTACGCCTTGGTAGCACTGCAGGAGATAGCCTGGAAGGGGCAACAGTGGATGCTGCTGTGATTTGAATGAGGGGCAGTGTCTGCAACACTAGGGGATAGTCAGAAGTACCTTTGTCAGGAGCTAGCAATGCACTGGCATGGGACTGAGACAGGGAAGCGACAGCCATGCCTTCTGAGCTTTCTGGTTTGGGCACCGGCAAGGATGAAAAAAACAACCTTGGGTTCACTGAGCTCCAGATCCAGGAGGATCATGTTAACATCCAGCATTCCTTTCTGAGAGTCACCATATTTCTTGGACTGTTTTTTGAGTCCAATTGTTCTATATCTAATCAGTTATTCATAACTTCAAGACTCACAGAGTCATGAGTTTCTAATAGGAAAGGATCTTAAAAAACCCATTTTGTTTGACAAGCATCTGACTTTTGCTGGGCACCCCTAGGGACGACTCACTGCTCCCACAAGGTGTGGTGCACTTTCAAAGAGCAAAGAGTTATAAATAGGAGGGCTTCAATTTCTTCCCTTGGGAAATAGTCTCATCAGTCTTCTCCAGTCGTAATTGTTGCCTGGCAGTTATTCTTGTGCTATAAATTATACATCAGATGACACAACATCTGATCTGGGTTTTTCTGTTTTCCAAATCTCAAGTTTGTAACAAAACACACAAACAAAAAAAAAAAAGCAACCCACAAAATGAAAATGGCTCTATTTGTCATAGACGATAAGATCAGATAGTCAAATACAGAAGAATTGTAGTTGCAATTTTATCTCAAGGAATAGTCAATGTTAATTTATTGGTCAATGTACCACAATATATTTTGCAGCTAGCATTGATTAGAAATTGTATTTGGATGTTAGTAATGGAGACATAACACAGACATGGATAAAACAAATCTGGAGTATATTTTATATGATATTTAAAAAATCTAGGAATGAGCAGTCAATAGCTGGCATGGTGAGCTAATTGTATCACCAGTGTCCTAGGATTATTATTTCTTTCTGGTCCACCATCCTTCTGTGTGGCTTCCATCTCCCCTGATGGTCCAAGATGGCTAGTGGAAGTGTCATGGTATCTGCTCACTAAGAGGAAAGATGGCTCAAGAGGATAAGGTGATTGGCAAAAGGTGAGCCTTCCAGATGGATCACTTGTCTTTTAAATGGTTTCCCAAACCCTCCAGTAATACAGCTGGGAATATTCGGACACTTTACCTCTTACATGTTT
>CAUYQV010067671.1:0-33758 GCA_963574575.1 Galagoides demidoff | reverse complement strand
GCATCACAGCTCATAGCAACCTCCAACTCCTGGGCTCAAGCGAGTCTCCTGCCTCCGCCTCCCAAGTAGCTGAGACCACAGGCACCCGCCACAATGCCCGGCCATTTTTTGGTTGCAGCCATCATTGTTGTTTGGCGGGCCCGGGCTGGGGATTCGAACCCGCCACCTTAGGTGTACGTGGCTAGCGCCTTACCCGATTGAGCCACAGGCGCCGAACTGAGACCTGGTCTCTTAAAAAAAAAAAAAAATAGCTGGGTGTTGTGGTGGGTACCTATAGTCCCAGCTACTTCGGAGGCTGAGGCAAGAGAATCCCTTGAGCCCAAGAATCTGAGGTTGTTGTGAGCTATGATACTACAGCACTCAACCCCAGGGCAACTGAGTAAGACTTTATCTCAAAAAAAAAAAAAAAATCAGTCTCAGTGGTTATGGCACCGGCCATGTGCACCAAGGCTGGCGGGTTTGAACCCAGCCCAGGCCAGCTAAACAACAATGACTACTGCAACAACAACAACAAAAAATAGTCGGGCATTGTGGCAGGTGCCTTTAGTCCCAGCTCCTTGGGAGGCTTAGGCAAGACAATCGCTTAAGCCCAAGAGTTTGAGGTTGCTATGAGCTGTGACACCACAGCACTCTACCAAGGGCAACATAGTGAGACTCTGTTTCAAAAAAAAAAAATCATTAATTTGGGGTGATGGTTGAATCACTGGGTAAAATCTATTTTTTCAAAGCAAAGGGGAAATGCCTTGTATGTGCACCACATGCCAAACCAGCAGATGGACAGTGTTTCTCCACGGCTGCAGGGCCAGGGTGGGCAGCCCCTAGGTGACCAGGAGCCCAACCTTACTGTGCTGTGCATGTGAGGACAGCATGATGTCCTCAGCTGGCATCAGGGCACTGTGTCCACTGAGCTCTCCTAGTACACCCTGCCAGCTCCTATGACCAGCTGGCCAGGGCAGCCAGCCTGCAGGGAACACCTGAGCCTGCATTGCCACATGGCAGCCACTCTCCATCTTTATGGCTGTGGTGAGGAGTTAATGACCAGCCGCAGGGCCCCAGGGCTGCAGCAGAGGCTTCACACATGGACCTCAAGGCTCTACAGCAGCAGTTCTCAACCTGTAGGTCACAACCCACAGGAACTGTATTAAAAGGTCACAGCATTAGGAAGGTTGAGAACCACTGCTCTACAGGTTCCTGAGCGGGGGAAGAGGGTGGGTATCCTGCAGGAAGCCAAGGTGGTACTATCTGGCAGGAGCCTGCTAGGCAACCCCCAATCAGATTTTGGGCTGAATGCAGCATTGGAGGGCCCCATGGGCCATGGCACAGGCTCCATCCCCACACTGAGGGTATGGTGGTACTGGGGGAAAGCCGCCAGGGCACAGGGAAGCAGGACACAGGGGCATGTATGGCTGGGTGGCACCTTCCAGACATCTGGAGTGCTGGGTAGAGAAGGGACTTGGCTGGAACCTGCACAGCTATGCCAGCCCCTCTGGGTGGACTTCTCACCATGCAGCCCCCCACCCTCAAGCACAACCAGCTCTGTGTGCCTCCTGCCCCCACTCTATGTCCAATTCTGGTCCCTCTGAGCTCAGGGCACACACAATCCCCTGCACCCTACCCTGCAAGGCCCTTCATGCTTGATCACAGCTAACTTTATCCCTCTTCTGGCCCAACGTGCTAGCCATGGTCTCTCTGTACCCCGGAGCTAGGAGCCCTGGGGTGGGGCAGATCCACACCTCCCTGGACCATCTGGTGGGTCCTCTTGCCAGACTGTGCCTTGTCTGTAGTGCGTACTAGCACTTAGTAGTATTTACCCATTGGATGAATAACTTCACGGGTGTCCATCTGCAATTGCACATCCACTTGGACAAAGGAGCAAAGACACGTTGCCCGAGTTGGGTAAGGGCAGCACTGCCATCCAGGGCCATAGTGAGGCCAGCCCAGACTCTATAGGAGGAGGGACCCGAAGCCAGGCACGGCCTCTGGCCTGCAGTATACTTCCTGTCTGCCTTGCAGAGCTCACTGCCTCCCAACTGACCTGACCCTGGCATTGGTGAGGCCTGCCTGAAAGGCCACCGAGGCAGAAGACAACTGGGCTCACTGCTGACAAAGCTCCTCAGCCTGCCAGGTTTGAGTTGACTCCAGCTCTTCATTGGGAAGGAGACATTTTGGGGTCCATTGAGTCCTCCCTCTGCACATGGGAAGTTCATCCTGCCTCCAGTGTCCACAGCCGGTGAGACTGGGAGACCAGTGGCCATTGCCTGCCATGGTAGTGTTGCTATAGAGTACTCCTGGTGCCCACATGGGCAGAACCTGAGCTGGATGTGGTGGGTGGAATTGGGCCTGGTACCTCTCAGGACAGACCTTGCCCTGTGGACACGGGTGTCTCCCTCTGTAGGGAGGGGACAGACAGAACCTAATTTAGTCAACATCATCTCTGTCCCTGTTTGCTGTGACATACAGGTCACTGGTGGGCACATTTCTGGTGGGACACAGCCTTTCAGATATTCTGGGCTTTTATCATGTCTGGACCGTAAAGTAGAAGGTGGCACTGGAATCTTTGGCTCAGTGTTCGAATCACCCATGCTAAATCTTTTAAGTTAGCATCATCTGGCAGTGAACGAAGTAGCTCAGAGACTGTCCATGTGACCCCAAAGCTATGTCCCTTAGGGACTGTCTTGAAGACACTTGCATACTGCACAATGCCTGGCTTAGGGGTCACTGTATATGTTTAGCCACCTGAGCCACCAGGGGGACACATACCCTGCACAACTCTGAGCTGTGGTTCCCGCCACAGGACACGGCCAGAGGCACATCACATCTCCCTCCAAATCAGAGCACCAGGGAGGGCCCAGGAGGTGCACGGATGGGAGGCTCAGGATCCCTTCCATGCCTCCTGGGACTATCCCTCCCCATCACTGTGTCCCAGTGTCTTGGCTGGCCCCTGCAATATGGGGGGTGGGTGAAAAGCTAGGCAGTTACCTGAGAGGCTGTCGACAATCTCGTTGTCCCTGCTGGCCAGGCCCAGGGTGGGGGGCACAAAGGCCCTTGGGCCCTGCCGGAGCCGTACCAGGGTAACCCTGGCGATGGGCGGCAAGGACTTCAGCCGTGGGTAGTAGAAGGAATTTGCGGGGTGACTGGGCGAGGAGGATGTTATCTGGGGTGGAGGAAGAAGCACTTTGCACCCGGGTCTCAGAGGCGCACCTTCCTACGTATGTGTCCCCCTAGGGCCAGTACCCATTGTCCAACACAGCAGTGCTGGAACAAAGCCCCAACCTGGGCTCCTGAGGTGGGCTGGCCATGCCCCCTGCCTGGTGTATGGTGCTACAGAGTCAGCTGAGATATGCAGGGTTGCATATGCTCCTTACTGCAGCCCAGAGCTGGGCCTGGGAACTGGGCATAAAGTCAAGACCCTCACGATGGCTCCTCCCTGTAGTAGGAAGGGACTGCCCTGCTCACTGCCCAACACCAGAGGCAGAGCCACTTGACTCTGGTCCTCCTGGAATGACAAAGGGGGCTGTCGCTCACTCACCTCCGTCACTGTGTCCTGAGGGATGGTGGCAAAGTTGGGGGAGGAGAAGGTGAAACCGCTGTCTGTCCCGGCGTCATATGGGTGCAAGTCCAGGGCCACCTGCTCCTTCCAGCGGCCTCCCTCGCACAGGTCCAGACTATCAATGCCCACAAACCAATCGGGGCTGGGGATGATGCGTACCACGAAGGACACCTGGGTGCAGCCACCACTCAGCACTTGCTAGAGCCTCGCGCCCGGCCTGCCCGCCCTGCCGGCTGGCACTCACCAGCGAGTGCCTGGAGTGGACCTCCAGCTCCGTGGAGGTCTGCCCGGTGCCACTGGGAACAGCAGGGGCTGCAAACACCCCATGCACACTCTGGAGCTTCTCCCCGGCAGCTTCGATCTCCCTCATCAGAGTCCAGGCTTCCCCACGTTCTGCAAAATCCCGCAGCCCGTTGCTGACGTACTGGTTCTTCCTCCACATACTATAGTCAGAGCTGTGCGCAGCCCCTGCAGAATGAGAGAGGCAATGGGGTCCCAGGCTCACATCCGGTTGGCCGGCCTGAGTGGACACTACATCCCCCTTCCCTGAGTATCAGCTCCCTTGGCTGCAGGGTGGGAACCACTTTCATCCCTCCCAGATGCAGCCTGTGGATCCTGTGGCTGCTCAGACATCTGCTGATGTGACCAGTTTCCAGCCAGGCCTCCCCCTGACCCAGCCATTCTGTGCCCAGCACATCCCTGGAGCCCAGAACATCCCCCGGCAGCACACAGTAGGAGCTTAGCTTAGTATTCGTACACCAATGTCTGTTAGATGTGAGAGTGCCCTCCAAACTTAGAGTGCTGTGAAGCTGCTGTGGTGACAGTTGTCCCCATGCTATAGCCTCCTGAGTGGAATAGGGTCACTGCTGAATACGCCTCAACTAGGGGCTGGGGAGGGGCTGCACTTACCCAACAGGGAAGACCACTGTGCTGGGGGCCGGAACAGCGGGTACTGCTTGGGGAAAGCTGTCTGGCTCCACTTGCCCGTAAAGGTGATGCTGTATTTGGCTAGGGCTCTAGCTGTGCAGACAGACTCTCCCCCAAAAGGCTGGCCAGAGGTGGAGCCCAGCGTGGCCAGGAGGAGAGCCCAGAGGGCCCTGCCCAGGGCGGTGGCTGGGCTGGGGTTTTCCATCACCTAGGAGCAAAGGGGGAGTATGGCCACTTGCTGGCATCATCTCCAGATGCTCCTGGGCATGCCAGCCCCCAGTATTGAGACCAGAGAGAGCTCACAGGGACACCCATGGGTGCCAGGAGCCCTGAGGGTGGTTGGAGGTGCCTGCCTGCATATCCACCCTGCTCTGTGAGCTCTCTCGCTGAGTTTCCAACCCCCATCCCAGGAAGAGAAGGTACACAAGGCTAGATTTGATCAGGCTATATTCGACCATGGGCCTGCAAGGACCAAAGTGTCACTAGTGGGGTTATAGTACGGAGGATCCATGCATACCCTGGCAGAGCAGCTGAGCCAGCAGCCTTGCAGCTCGCTGGGCCAGTCTGGGCGCGGCTAGGGAGGCTCTGCTGTGTCCCTGCCGTTGCTGAAATCCTGGACCTCATGTAAACTTGGCCAAGTAGCAAAGCTGGGCAGCAGCCAGTAACTAGGATGGGTCTCCCTCTTGGGATTTTGCAGGTTTCTAGGCTGGGGTGAAAGTGCCAGGAGGCCCAGACCTTCTATGGGTCTGCATCCCGGGCAGGAAGGCGCTTGCTGTACTCACCGGCAAGAGCAGTGGGAGGGCAGACAGTGGAGCTGAGGCCCGCCAGCTGGTCCCAGCGTCCTGACAAGAGGCTCCCGTTCCTCCTAGCCCCGTGGCCCCCCTGGCCTAAAGAGAGGGGCCCACAGGATATCGCAGGAAGGAGCGGGTTCAGGGCTGCGGGAGCCACACACTCTGTCCTCCAGCTCCTCCGACTGCCTCGCAAAGCTTCTCTCAGGCTGGATCACCCCTCCCCTCGCCACCACCGCTGCTGCTGCCGCCGCACCCCTTTCTTTGTCCGCCGGTCCCTCCCCTGCACTCCTCCCTCAGCTCTCTCCCTCCCTTTCCCTTTCTCTCCCTCAAGCCCCTTCCTGGAGTCTCCAGGGTGCTGCCACAGGGAGCTCTATATTCCTATATGGGGACAGCAGGGAGGGGGCACAAAGCTCTTGTTTGGCTGAATTAAAGCCCACCTACCCCTTCCTAGGCAGGGAGCCACTTGGCCTGTGTTGGTGTGGGCCGGAGAGCCACCAACTTTCAGCTCAGGCATCCCTGGCTCTTGGGCACCTGAATTTCAACCTCTTCTTCCCTGTCATGGCCTAAAACTGTGAGAGTTGGGAATAGCCCCAGGCACTGTAGGCCCCTTCACGGACCCAGAGTCAGTGCTCAGGGGGCAGGGCCACCCTCCCAGGAACCTAAGCTGTCACACTGCCTGCCTCTGGGAAGTGCTAACGGATTCTGAAGCTGGTGGCTCAATGATAGGAGAGCCTATCTAGAGCCCTGGTCACAGGACCTGGAAACCAGGAGGGAGGAGAGAGTAGAGACAACTTGCTCAACAGTTCCTCCTCTGCCTCTGCTCAGTGGAATTGCCTCAAGCTTCTAAGCTTACACAAAAATCCTCATTCATGGAGCCCTGTTAATGTTTCCATGTTCAGAGAGAGGGAAAATGGATAGAGTGAAAAAGGACAGAATGCAAATAAAAACGAATGACCTAACCTATATTTGAACTAAATGTAGCTGTAGCTCTGAATATGGTGTCAGGCCCCAGGGCCTCAGGCCAAAGACAAATTCCAACTGAGGACTCTGCACACCCTCAAAAGCCATTGAGGACCCCAGAGAACTTTTATTTGTATGAGTTATACCTATTAATACTTACTATGTCTAAATCATAACAGAATGTCCAGAACACTTATTAATACCCTTAAGAGTAACAAAGGCTATTATATGATAACATAAAAGCATAATGTTTTATGAAAACTATATTTTTCAAAATAAAAAACCTTACTGAGAAAAGTGACATTGTTCTATACCTTTGTGCCTAAGCTGGGCAGCGCACCTTCATCCCTGTTCATGTCTATGTCCACATGGTGGGACATGTTACATCAGTCGAAGTGTGTGAAGAGGCTGTGCAGGGATATGCAGCTCCTTCTGTAGCCTTTCCACCACTCCTCACAGAAGGGAGCATGGGCTCCTTGGAAACGCAGCTGATTCTGAGTTAGAGAAAAGAATTGGGAGACATACTTGGGACACCATTGTGTCCTAGGAGCCAGACACATATGGTTCACCTGGTTCAGTTTGGTTCTCAGCCCAGATGCAGCAGTGGCTGCAGCCTTGGATCTTACCCCAGCTAATAGGAGGCCAAGGGGACCTGGAATCTCCACTCCCAGTCCCCACCCCTCACATGCCTCAGGAAGGCTCCAGCTGGGATGGGGTACCCCCAGCAGAGCCTCAGCTGATATGCCTGTGGCAGTCACAGGTCTGGGGAACCCCCAGCAGGGCCTCAGCTGATTTCCTGTGGCAGTCACAGGAGGGTGCTGGGCTGGACCAGAAAGTGGCCAGGGAGGAACTTCTTTCCATGGTGGCAGTGTCCCCCTGAAAAGCATGCCTGAGAAGGGTCATGGACATAGGAAAGGTTCTTTGCTGTGCTCAGAAAGGGTGTCCTGGGGAGAGGTGGGCTTAATTTCTGGAACCTACAGCCCCTGAGGTTGTGTTGCACTGAAGTCTTAGGTGGAGCCATCACTGCACTGAGGGAAGACTATCCTCAGGTCAGCCTACATGACTGTGTGCTTTCCACAACTCCCCAGGAAGCCCCCTCAGACTCCCTTTGTAAACCTGGATGCCATGTGTCACCCCTGCCGAGACACACATGGAGTACCACTCTGCAAGGTGCCCACACACAGAAGGACTCCCGTGCACAAGGGCAGGAGCCCACAGCATCTGTACCCATTCACTCAACATGTGGACACCCTCTGCATCTAGAGATGGAACCATAGAAGTGACCCTAGTACACTGGAGACTGTGGTGGTCTGGAGGTGGAGAGGATACACTGTGTAGACTGAAGTCTGTTACTCATTAAATGTTTAGTTAGCCGGTTGACGCTACTATCCTCACTAAAGTTCACTCAGTGTCCTCTGAGGACAGGGCCTTCCTGGAGGTCACTCCTAGCCACTAGCCCCAAGGTGGTTGCCAGGGGAGTGTGGTGCAGGGCTGTGGCTGCAGCCAGCCAAGCAGTCCTGTCCACACCCAGTCCAGTCTCCCATGGCCTCACAGGCCTCCCCTGGTCACTGTAGCTCAGACAGTGTGAATAATTGACAGGCCCAGCACTCCCAGGGTGTTGGCAATTTTTAAACGTGTCTGTTAACCAAAATGAGTTGCTAATGTTGGACTTTTGGATGAGTACAAAGTGTTGTAAAGTTCCTTCCCAACTGGGATGGGAGGTTGGAGTTTGTGCGGCTTAAATTGGATCTCAGCAGGCGGGAAAGGTTTCCATGGACCTGTCTGTGAGCTGCCCTGGGTGGAGAGTGTGTGGCAGGCTCAGCAGGCTCCCCGCCCCCAGACACATCTTATTCCACCGAACCCAAGATACCCTCAGGGCACTGGGGTTCCTGCCTGGGTTGTGGCTGGGCCTTGGGTCTGAGAAACAGCATCCCCCTCGGGGCTGACCTGTGCCTCCCATGGGCGGGACATGGGTCCGCCAGCCTGACAGGGGTATAGTTGGGACTCCCAGCCATGTCTTCCAGGCCACCCAAATGTCAGGCACCTGTAACTGCCTCCCCAGGGGGATCCTGCCACAAATGCCAAAACTCCGGTGCAGGCACCCACACAGCCAGCCCCACATAGGGGCAATTCCCTGTTCTGTGCTCATCCACAGACATGTGCGGTGGTCTCTGCACACACCTGCTCTCCCCAAGGTGGCTTCAATCTTTGTGGCCTGGTGTTCCCAAGAATGGGCCAGGCAGGTCCTGCCCGCCCTTCTCTTTACCTTACTGGGTGGCTGTGCTGGGACACCCCTAGTTTGCTTACACCTCAGGGCCTTGCTCTCACAGCTCCCTCATCCTAAGGAACTGTTCCTTCTGGCTCCCCATTGTCCCAGGCTCTCTGGGGGGGGGACACCCCCAGGCTTCCAGCCAGAGGAGCACCTGCCAATTATGGCTTTGTTTTCAGTCAGGGCTCCTACAGAGAAATAAATCTGCTCTAACTAGTGTGAGCAGACGGAGATTTACTCCGGGTGTTAAGTGGCTTATAGAATTGTGAGGAAGGTTAAAGAAAGATTGTTCAGACTTCCAAGGGCAACTTCCAAAGCTTCAGGGAAAGACTGCCACCCACAGGGGCCAGTGTGGCCTCCTCCTGGCCCATCCCTCCTGCTTAATGCCACTCTAGGTTCAAGTTTTTGCTACCACTCCTGGTGGGAAGAGCCTACCTAAATCAGGTCAGGTTTTCCAGGGTCTTGGACTCAGCTTTGCAGCCTCTGCAGTCGAGAGAGGCACCTGGAAGAGGGGTGGGAACAGATGGGGAGCCACAGTCTCCATGGTGCCCACTTGCATTCACTCCTCCCCAATTTACAGAGCTAATGCTAAGCACACACCTTGCCTGGCTGCTCACCACCTGGAAGCATGACTGGACCCCATGCCTGGCTCATAGCATTCCCACCAGTATTACAGCAAATCCTTCAACCCCATATCAGGGAGGCAGCCTGGCCACAGCTGGTGGGCCACGGAGCTGGGGAAAGAGCCTGCTGCTTCAGTATAAATCCCATTTTTCCTCCTCTGTGCTGCAATCCACCTCTCTTAAATGTGGGCCTGTTTTCAATAGCATTTCTTTATTCATCCAAATTATGGGGACCTCCACAAAAATGACAGAGTAAGGGGCAGTGCCTGTGAGTCAAAGGAGTAGGGCGCCAGCCCCATATACCAGAGGTGATGCGTTCAAACCCAGCCCCGGCCAAAAACTGCAAAAAAAAAAAAAAAAAAAAATGACAGAGTAAGGACCTCTGGGAACTCTTTGTCAATGCAATGAGACAACTTGCAAAACTGTCAGAACAGCTTTTATGATCTGCCATCTGTGGTGGAACCACCACCAAGATGCAGATTTTTATAAAAACTCTCATAGGAAAGACCATCACTCTCGAGATTGAACCCTCAGATACAACAGAGATCCAGGATAAGGAATTCCTTCTGATCAGCACAGATTCATTTTTGCTGATAAGCAACTGGAAGATACATACTTGGACCACAGCATTCAAAAGGAGTCCATCTTTCATCTTGTGTAAAGACTTGGTAGTGGTGCTAAGAAAAGGAAGAAGAGGTCTTACACCACTCACAAGAACAACTATAAGAGAAAGAAGGGAAGCTGGCGGTCCTGAAGTACATTCAGGTGGAAGAGAACAGCAAAATTAGTTGACTTTGCTGAGAGTGTCCTTCAGATGAATGTGATGCTGGCGTGTTTATGGTCAGCTACTTTGATAGACACTTTTAAAAGTGGCAAATGTTGTCTAACTTACTGCTTCAGTAAACTAGAAGACAGGTAATTATAAATGCATTAATAAAAGACATGTACTAAAAAAAAAAGTCAAAATAAACTTTTTCAGTACTCTTGAAATTCACCAAAGGCTTACAGCAATCTATGGAGAGTTATTTTATTAAGAAAACAGGCTGAATCTTGATAACAACAGCAAACTTTGTTGTGCTTTAAATTACCCTAGGCCCATCCTCCCCCTCAAGTAGCCTTGAAAACTAACAACCTTAATGGTAAATCCAATAGATAGGCAGCCAGTGGGTCAAACAGAATAGGGAATGAGTTCTTTCAAAGACTAGTTTGTAGAAAGTCATTATCATTTGACCTAGCTGGTGGTTCCCGGAAGACCCCACCTTCAAAACTTAACTGTACTTGACTGACTCAGAGCTCACCAGTGTAAAAGGCCTTTCATCGGGGGCCATTGTTGAAAACAATGACAGGTAATTGATGAACTTTGCAGTTGCCCAGGATGGTAGCTAATAGGTGGGGTAAATAAAAGATTAACAAAAAACATTTTAAAGGCAAAGCTGGGAAATGGGAAGTTCATGGGAGATTTGGAAAAACTCCAATATAGGCCTGGGAATCTAGAAAGCCACACATATTCCCAGGGCTGTGCACATGCTCAAGGGAGAACCAAGAAGGCCCTAGGAGCTCACCTAGAACTGTTGGTGCAGACATCCCAACACACACACAGCCCCAAGACAAAAGGTAGGAGACTTGCTAGTTCTGGAAATTTAAGGAAATCTCTCTTCAATTATTAAAATTAAGCTAACTGAGGTGAGACTTAATGGCCAAACATACCAAAGATTGCAAATTTTACAGAATTAACTCACAAAGAACAGGCTTTTCAACAATCTAGAGAGAACTGGACATCTTCTTCATGGGGAAGAATGAAGCTTGATCCTTCTCACACCATCTGTGAAAACTAACAGCAGGTCAGAGAGCTAAGTGTAAGAATTACAAGTATAAACTTTTTTTTTTTTTTTTTTGAAGACAGAGTCTCATTCTGTGCCCCAAGGTTAGAGAGCCTGGTCTCAAGAGATCCTCTTGCCTCAGCCAGGACCTGGGACTACAAGCACGACCACGCCCAGCTAGTTTTTCTATTTTTAGTAGAGATGGGGTCTTGCTCTTGCTCAGGCTGGTCTAAACTCCTGAGCTCAAGGGATCCTCTCACTTGGGCCTCACAGAGTGCTGGGACTATAGCTGTGAGCCACCACACCTGGCCATAAGCTTTTTTTTTGCAGTTTTTGGCTGGGGCTGGGTTTGAACCTGCCACCTCTGGCATAAGGGGCTGGTGCCCTATTCCTTTGAGCTACAGGCACCACCCGGCCATAAACTTCTTAAAAGAAAACATAAGGCAAAGCTTTAAAACTTTGGATTTTGCAATGATTTCTTAGATATGACAAAGCACAGGCAACAAAAGAAAAAACAAATGAAGTGGACTTTATGAAAATTTAAACCGTTGTGTATCAAAAGACAATATTAGCATAGCAAATGTCAACACACAAAATGGAAGAAAATACAGGGTGGCCATAAAAAATTCCTGTGTAGTTTAAAATAATGTGCAATTTTAAATTGCACATGAACTTTATGGCCCGCCTTTATTTGCAAATCATGTATCTGATAAGGGATTACTGTCTGGAATATGCAGAAAACTCCTAAAACTCAACCACAAAAAGACAAAAAGCTCAGCCAGGCGGGGTGGCTTGTGCTTCTAATCCCAGCATTCTGGGAGGTGAGTAGATTGCTTGAGCTCAAGAGTTCGGGACCAGCCTGAGCCAGGGCAAGACCCTGTCTCTACTAAAAATACAAACAATAGCAACAACTAAACTAGCCAGGTATTATGGCATACACCTGTAACCCCGGCTATTGGGGAGGCTGAGGCAGGAGGATCACTTGTACCCAAGAGTTTGAGGTTGCTGTGAGCTATGATGCCACAGCACTCTACCCAGGGCAACAGAGTGAGACTCTGTTTCAAAAAAAATAAAATAAAAAAGACAATGTACCCCAAATTGGTCTAATGTAGTTCTAAGATCCAATGTAGTTCTTATCAAAATTCCAAATGTTTTTCCTAGAAATGGACAGGATCACAGGCTGAGTCTAAAATTTATATGAAATTGCAAGAGACCCCACACAGCAAAAACTACCTTGTAAAAGAACTAAGTTGGAGGACTTACTTCCCAACTTCAAAAATTACTACAAAGGTGGGCAGCACCTATAGCTCAGTGGGTAGGGCATCACTGAAGCTGGTGGGTTCGAGCCTGGCCTGTGCCAGCTAAAACAATAATTGACAACTGCAACAACAACAAAAAAATAGCCAGGTATTGTGGCAGTCGCCTATAGCCTCAGCTACTTGGGAGGCTGAGGCAAGAGAATCGCTTAAGCCCAAGAGTTAGAGGTTGCTATGAGCTGTGAGACTCTGTCTCAAAAAAAAAAAAAATTACTACAAAGCTATAGTAATTGGCTGGGTACCCATGACTCAATGGTTAGGGTGCTGGCCACATGCTCCGGGGCTGGTGGATTCAAACCTAGCCCAGTCCTGCTAAAACAAAACAAAACAAAACAAAATAGCTGGGTGTTGTGGTGGGTGCCTGTAGTCCCAACTACTAGAGAGGCTGAGGCAAGAGAATCGTTTGAACCCAAGAGTTTGAGGTTACTGTGAGCTGTGATGCCATAGCACTCTACTGAGGGTGACATAGTCAGACTCTGTCTCTATAAGAAAAATTTTAAAAATAAAAAAAAGCAATAATGATGAAGACTGTGCGACTTAGGGGCAGGCTCACAGACCACCGGGATGGAACTGAGGGTCCGAAGACAGACTCTCACAGTTATGGTCAAATCGTTTCAACAAAGGTGCCAAAATCATTTGCTGGAGGAAAAACAGCTTCTTAAACAACTGGGGATCCCATTTGTAAAAGGATAATTTGGATTCCTACCTCACACCATATATACAAACTAACTCAAAATTGATCCAGAACTTAAAAGTAAAAACTGTGGGTTTGGGCCCAAAGGGGTAGACAGACATGGCTGAGGGGTTGGCCTCCTGGCTGTTCTTTTTCTGAGACAGGGTCTTGCTCTGTCATCCGTAGCAGTGTCATCACAGCTCACTGTAACTACAACTCAAGTGATCCTCCTGCCTTGGTCTTCGAAAGTGCTAGGCCCAGAGGTGTTTTCTACCGGACACCCAGGCCCAGAGGGAGAGCACACTCCTCTCATACACTCTCTGGAACCCCATCAGGCATTGGAACCCAACTCTGAAATCCATACGGAAGGCCTGGGGTCAGGAGAGGGCTCTGCAAGGAGAGAGGTCCCCTTGGGCTGTATTTGCACTGCACAGCCCAGAGAAGGTGCTGAAGCCCCATGCACAGGCTTCCTAACAATTCCGGGCAGAGGTTTGAACCCAGGTGGACAGAGGGTAGAGGAAGCCCCCACAAGTCACCAAGGTTTGCAGCAATTCCTGCATTTTGCATCCTGGTATATAACCCATCCCTCCAGCTAGGTGTGCACCCAGCCTCCAGCAACCCCCCAGGCTGGGGCCCATTTTTAGGACTTTCATGGGGCAGAGGGGGGTGGCTGAGAGAGGTCTGAGCCAGAGTCAGAGGTGAAGGCTTGGAGCCTGTGGCTCAAGTGTCTAAGGTGCCAGCCACATACACCTAAAGTGGCAGGTTCGAATCCAGCCCAGGCCCGCCAAAACAACAATGACGGCTGCAACCAAAAAATAGCCGGGCGTTGTGGCAGGCACCTGTGGTCCCAGCTACTTGGGAGGCTGAGGCAGGAGACTCACTTGAGGAGTTGGAAGTTGCTGTAAGCTGTGATGCCACGGCACTCTACCAAGGGGGATAACTTGAGGCTCTGTCTTAAAAAAAAATACAACTCAGAGTCAGAGGTGAGGATTCAGACCAGACCCCTCTGCAGCTTGCTTGTGCATGACCCTATGTAGGCCACACCCTCTCAGGCCTCAGTTTCTCCCACTGTGGAGTATGGGGTGGGGCTCACCAGATGGCCTTCGGCCCCTCCAGCCCAGACATGCTTTAGTGCAGAGATAATCCCTCTCCTCATGACCCTACAGGCCAGCCAGGCAGTTCTGCTGAGTGAAGGACCTGTCCAAGCTCTGAGTCAGCCCTTAGGGCCTGGCTTTGGCAACCCCTCGCTGGCCGGCTGGGTTGGTCATGGATCCTGGGAAGGGGAGTTGCAATTTGGGGGTTATGCTTTAACTGTCAGGTTTTCTGCTCTTGTTCTACAAAACGCTGTTGGAGTCCTTAGCGGAAGGGCCTGGGTAGTGGCTGGTAGCTGTCCATTAGGGTGAGGGGCTGAGGAGCCTCTGCTCAAGGTGGCCACAGGGGCCTACAAATGGGCAAAGTTGGAGGTGTCTCCAGGGTGGAGAGGATCTACTTTGGGACAATCCTCCTTCTTCCCTAATCTCTTTAAGGGACAGACTTGCAGCCTGGATCCTGGGGAGGTGGAGGAGCCTCTGCTCCCTGCCAGCCTCCCCAACCCAGCACTGCCCTCCTGGCTGCAGCACAGACTCTGGACCCCAGACTGACTGCCAGCAGCCAGGTGCCTCTGGGCAGGGCCAACCCAGCCGGGCCATACAGTATAGAGGTGCAGAGGCCCACAGGCTGGCACGGGAGGCTCCAGGGCACACGCAAGTGTGACATGCCCCACACCTGACATGCGTGTGCAAGGTGTGCACATGCCTTGTGAGGTGCCTGCAGGTATGTACAGGAGCTGAACACTCACAACCTGTGTCCCAGGTGGACCTACAGCTGCTCCTGAAGGTAAGTCAGCTGATGGCACCTAGGTTCTGCAGAGGCTCTGACCTGGGCTCTCACCCAGGCTCTGACCTGCCTTTCTGTCCAGCAGCTCAGTGGGCACTAGAGGGCATGGCAGCCCCTGCCCCTCCCCCCACATCCTAGTCACCCTATCCCTCTCCCATCCCAGGGTACCTGCCCACAGGGCATTGCCTGGCCTTCTAAGAGCCCCCATCTCGGGTGAGGATAGGGGCAGAAGCAGACAGGGGAGGGGCTGGCATGTTCCTGCCAAGCTGCATCCCCAGAATCTTCCAGCAGGAGTGTGGACCCTTAATGGAGGCCTGTCCAACCCTGGCCTTGAGACAAGTACAAAGACAGTGTTACTGGCCATTGCCACCCTCACTCTCCCTATGGGTGGAGCCCAGACAGCTCCCAGCTGGAGCCACTGTCCTATAACTTCATGTGTCCTGTGGCCATGAGCAGCAGGCTGGACTTGCTAGCCTTTCCCAAAAAGGCACAGGGGCTTCCCAGGTCTTCAAAGCAGTGTCCAAGTCTGCCCCAGGCCTGTCTTGGGGAAGTGGTGCAGCCTCCTGGGTAGCACTGCACCCTGTCCCCTGGGGCTCCCCTCCTCTGCATAGCTCCCTGCCCCCCTCTGCCAGCTAAGCAGGGCCAGAGCACTGGCGGTGGGGGGGGCAGGGTTGTCAGGGGGAGGTCTCCTCCCTCCTCTGGGGACCTACTTCCCATCCGGGAAAATATGGGCAGGCCTGGCCCGGCCTCCTGGGCCACTTTCCACGGGTGACTGGGAATGTAGGTCAGCCCTTGCTCGCTGGCCGCCAGAGCTGCGGAGGGAAACATCCAGCCCAGGGGTGTGGGCGCCCTGGACATAGCCCAGCCCTCCCGCCTGTGACCCGGTTCCCGCTGCGATCCTGGGTCAAGGCCAGACAGCGTGTGGTCATGGCAAAAAGGCATCTTCTTTCACTGCTGGCCCCTAGCGGACCCTGCCCCTCAGACAGGGAAGCCTGCGGCCACTTGCCAGCCCCTCAAACCCACCCTGAACCCCCAGCCTGCCCCCCAACCCACCCTGATGCCCCAGCCATAGGCACCCCAGCCCCCAGCCTGCTCCTTTGCCTCCTGACACTGCCCCTCCTTTGCCATGGGGCAGCCCAACCTGCCCTCCCAGGAGGACTGACTGTCTGGGCCTCAACCCTGGAATTATGGCCCCTGAGGGGGCACCCCGCACCATGCAGCCGAGGGAGAGCATGAGAATAGCAGTCCCCCTACCTCCAAAACTTGAGTGGGACTCAGGACCCAAGCAGCAGAGGAGGCTGGTCAGAGGCTTCAATGGGACAGGACCCCCAGATAGGGCCCAAAATGCTGCATCTTGACCAAGTCTACTGCCAGGGTACTTAGAAAAATATGATCTCAGAAATCATTTTAGACTTTAAGAAAAGTTGCAGAATATTTTTTTTTTATTTTTGAGACGGAGCCTCAAGCTATCCCCCTGGGTAGAGGGCCATGGCATCACAGCTCATAGCTACCTCCAACTCCTGGGCTCAAGCGAGTCTCCTGCCTCCGCCTCCCGAGTAGCTGGGATCACAAGTACCCGCCACAACGCCTGGCCATTTTTTGGTTGCAGCCATTATTGTTGTTTGGCGGGCCCGGGCTGGGGATTGGAACCCGCCACCTTAGGTGTATGTGGCTGGCGCCTTAGCCGCTTGAGCCACAGGCGCAGAGCCAAAGTTGCAGAATATTAACAGCCACTATTCCCTGATTCACTTCCCCAGTCTCAGTTCCCAGTTGTCCAAAATTAAGTTTATTTTGTTCTTTCTTGCCCCTCATCTCTCAGCTGTTTATAATAAAAAATCACTTAGAGCCTCTAACAACTTAATAGAGTCCTGTGTACCCCCCTCAATGTCCCCTTAGGTTTCCCCAGTGTTAACACTTATCCTTAAGGTAGGGTCAAAACTAGGCTTTTAACCAGACATCCTCAAACTATGGCCCACGGGGCACATGTGGCCCACCTAGGACATTTATCCGGCCCACTGGATCTTTTTGCCACTGCTGCCTATCCTGCTTAGCAGCCGACTCATCCTGGGGCCCGCAGTCCAACCCTCCAACGGTCTGAGGGACAGTGAATTGGCCCCCTGTTTAAAAAGTTTGAGGAACCCTGCTTACACTGGTGCCACATTACTAAGGAAGCTCAGGCCTCATTCCAGTATCAGCAGTTCTCCCATAATGGCCTCTTCTGGGGCTCGTCACCCCACTCCAGTCCAGAACGGTCCTTGAGCTTTGCCAGCCTGTTGTGACCTTGAGGGTTGGGCATGGCAAGGCTTTACTGAGGCTGGAGTTTGCTGTTTCCTCGCAGTTGGAATGAGGAGGGACACTGGTCCTTCTCAGGTATCACATCAGAGGCTACCATGTGACTGTGTCTGCTCTCAACAGGCCTGGGAGATGGAGGGTATAGACACCCTGTCCCACTCCCATTGCAGGAGCAGCTCCCTCTGTAGGGGAAGGGTGGGCCTGGGACAGCCCTGGGCCACAGCACTTCATCACCCTTAAACTCAGGGCTGGGCTGGGGTTGCTGGGAAGGCCTAACCTTCTCTAACTTCCCTTCCTGGGCTCACTCAGAGAAGCCTCACATTCCCGTCAGAGGGACCAGGAGCAATGCCGGCTCCTTAGCTTCTTCAGTCACAGCTGGGTGACTCAGGGGCCCTCCATCCAACAGCACAGGCATCTGCATGTCTCTAGAGCTGCCACTCTGTGGAGACTCTCAAGCTCTCACACCATTCAGTTGTGAAAGTCACTGGAGGGCCCCAGCTGACATATCCAAGGCCCCTGAGCCCAAGAGTGCACAGAGGGCTGAGTGAGCAACACCCAGGGGGCTGAACAGAACAGCCTGTGGTCTGTAGAACCCTGTCCTGGGGTGTGGCCAGGGCAAAGGAGAAGCTGTATGCTTGCTGGCAGGAAGAGCATGTGACTTTCAAGAGGCTTGGAGTCTTCGGCTGGGGAGGGGCAGGAGGCGGGGATAGTAAAGTGTCATCCATGGATCATGGGGGGAAAACTCCATCCTAGCAGCCCCAGCCAACCTAGAAATGCCACCACTGAGCACAAAAGCAGACACAAGGGCATATGTAGTCCATGTACTCTGTCCAGAGAAAACCCTCAGCTGACCACAACCAAAACAGCAGCAATGAAGCAGATACCAAGATGAGCTGAGTGGAGCCTAGTAACCAGCACAATAGACTGCGCAGACAGTTGCAGGGGATAGCTTGGATGTAAGTCATAACTCTCCATACTCCAAACATAGGGGCTAAACATGTAAGGCCAACACAAGGGGCCTGAGGAGCACACAGCCACAGGGGCTGTGCCTCTTCACAGGTGATATGGTAGCAGCAGAGAAATGCAGACCAATCATTTGGATATCGATCTTCACATTCCTCACAGAGAAAATACTATACTTCTTATAAATAAGCCTGTGCCTATTACATACTGACTACAAAGAAAACCTCTATGAACTAAAAAGTAGATTAATTTAAATGATTTTATTATAAAGCAACAAAATATAAAATAAATAACAAAAAGTGCCACCCCTTTCCCTCAAAACTTAAGCACTCAGAAACCAAGGAATGCATTCCTGGGGACCTTCAGATAAGCAGGGAATCCAGCCTGCACGTGGCTCTTGGAAAGCTGTGAGAACACAGATGTCCAACCAGCACTGGGCTCAGCTACCACAGAGCTCAGAGCCTCTAGCACGTCTGTTATTTTCATGGGAAGAATAAAGATGAGGGTTTGTACCCATCTTAAGAAAGTAGAATGAAAGCAAGAAAATACGGTTTAAGAAGTAGAGAATTATGAAGATAAAGCTAGAAAATAATGAAGGAGAAAACAAATAAGTAAAATTGATTGTTTCTTCTAAAATAAAATAGAAAGGAGGATCTCTCCTTAGAATTTGTGTACATTCAAACTTAGAAACCTACAAATGATTAGAAATAAGAAAGGAGACCCGAGTAAGGAAAGAACTTGAAGACGGTACCATACCACAACTCAATAATCTGGGTGGCTGTTTGGATCCTGAAGCAAACCAGCAATTTCCCAGTGGACAGAAACTGCCAAAATAACTTCGTGTGAGGGGAAACAAGAGTAAGTGGTTAAAGAAATTGGAAAGGTAATTGAAATTGAACAAATGAAGGAAAGCACCATGAACAGATGTTCGCACTGAGTATGATCTAATTTTAAGCTGGGAAAAGTCATTCCAGATTCCAATGTGATTTTAACCTTTCCAAGACATAAAAATACGGAACACTCTGTAATTCATCTCATGAAGCTGATATAATTTAATACAAAAACCTGATGTAGAGCAAAAACTATAAACAAATACCACTTTTACATGAAAATGAAAAACCAACCCTAAATAATTTAGACAGTAACAAATAGAACCCGATAAAATACCTGCAGAATTATATATTATGAGCAAGAAGATGGGCAGTCTTGATGACTAAGTCATTTAACTTCAGCATAAAAAATTCAAAGAATGCAACCAACACAGGAACGTGACCATATCCAGCAACCATTATTAATAACAACACTAATTAAAATAGAAAAAAAAATGACTCAGTGCCTGTGGCTCAAGTGGCTAAGGCACCAGCCATCAAGTGGCTAAGGCACCAGCCACATACACCTAAGGTGGTGGGTTCGAATCCAGCCCGGGCCTGCCAAACAACGATGGCTGCAACCAAAAAATAGTCAGGCGTTGTGGTGAGCACCTGTGGTCCCAGCTACTTGGGAGGCGGAGGCAGGAGACTTGCTTGCGCCCAGGAGTTGGAGTTTGCTGTGAGTTGTGATGCCACGGCACTCTACCCAGGGGAACAACTTGAGGCTGTCTCAAAAAAAAAAAAAAGAAAAAGAAAAAGAAAAAAACACTAAAGACTCTATATACAGCCGTGACCAAGATCATTCTACATGGAAAACACAAATAAATACAGGAACGCCTGAGATGCCATTGTCATTATTAGTCCACATTTTCATGGAAGTTCCAGCAAGTGCAATAAGATAAGAAATCAAGGGGCCAGGTGTGGTAACTCATGCCTGTAAACCCAGCACTCTGGGAAGCCAAGGTGAGTAGATTGCCTGAGCTCTTGAGTTTCAGACTAGCCTGAGCAAGAGTGGGACCCCATCTCTAAAAATAGCCAGGTGTGGAAGACACCTGTAGTCACAGCTACTTGGGAGGCTGAGGCAAGAGAATCGCTTGAAGTTGCTGTGAGCTGTGATGCCACAGCACTCTACCAGGGGTGTGACAAAGTGAGACTCTGCCTCAAAAAAATCGATAAGAAAATTCAACACAATATATAAACATACACAAAAATTAGTAACTTCCCACTCCTCTAGCAATAAGCACCGGAAATACAGACAGTACAGATGTATCATTCCCCACAGAGACTGTGTGTGGGGTGAGAATGAGATGCTGTAATGTATAGCTCCCATCAGTGCCTGGAGGGACACAGGAGCTTGCTGCTCTCCTATGTGGGGTCAGACGGCTGGGTGTGGGCTCTTGTCCCTGCAGGCTTTGGGGCCAGATTGCTTCCACCTCACTTCCCCTCCACCTTTCAAGGGCATCCTTCTTGGTGGCAGGTGAGCCAGCTGCAGAAACGCCACATTCAGCCCTCAAGAGGGGCAAACACTGGAGAAGCAGGTGCCATGTTTTCTCAGGCCACTTGCCTTCTGGTGGTTGGCACTTGGTCAGGGCCTTCCCTGGCTGGGACACCATCTTGCCTCGTATGCGAGGAGGGCACCGTGGCCTAGGAAAAGGGACCAAGCCTGGGAAGCACCCGTCTTCCAACAACAGCAAGAAAGATGGGATTCAACTAGAGAGGAGCTGTGAACTGGTCCTATCAGAGCTGGGCAGAGACTCCAAGTTCTTGGGCGTACCGAGCCCTGCAGGTGCTTGTTACCCTGACAATGTTCACTTTAGGTAGAATCCCAGCCTTCAGATTTGATGAAATAACCTTAAAGTTACCTTGTAAAAATAAGTTCATAGCATGTGAAAAGCAAGGAGGAGGGTCGGCCTGAGCCCTGGTTCCAATCCCAGTGACTCAGATGCCCTATGCCTCAGTGTCCACTTCTGGCAAGGGGGGTGTTGGGTGGGAGAGTGGGAGTTACCTGGACTCTGCACTGGCTTCAACTGTCATCTTCTTTCCTGGACATTGGAGGTCATGCTGGGCTTGCTGTGGGGACTCCTTTGCTCTGGGGCCTCCCCTAAGCCCGGCACCTCTTCTGAAGTTCAAAGTCCAGTGTCACCTGGATCAGACAGGCTGAGACAGGGCAGCCTCCACTTCCAGGTGAAGCCCCCTCCAGCCACACACTTCTGGGATGCAGTGATGCACAGGCTGGGCTGACAATCCTGTTCAGAAAGGGAGAACAGGGCCAGAAAGGAAGGGGCAACTGGCTGCATCCTAGGGCTGAAGGATCATCTTCTCTGACCCCAAGTCATACCTCTGGCACTGGGTGGGAGAGGTCCCTGTCCCCCACTCTGCTGGGCGCAGCCCACCAGCAGCTCTTGCAGGGGGTCTTGCCTGCGGACTGGGGACCTCAGGGGGTGGGAAGATGGGGGTTGTGAGGTTGTACAGTTCTGGGGCTGTCGGTGGCATCCTTTGGGACCTGGGTGGAGCTCACATGGCCTTGAACTTGTGCACTCTGGGTTTGCAGAGTTAGCACCTTGTGGATACCACCACAGCTCATACTCCTGGCCTCTGGAGCCATAGGTCAAGCAGCACCTGGACCTGCCTGACCTCCGGGCAAGAGGGTGGCCAAATGGTGCTGGGAGCCCTGAGGTCCCAAGGGGGCCCCAAGAGCCATCCTCTGAGCTGAGGGAACTGCCAGGCACTTTGCCTTCCTGTTTTCTGCGAGACAAGGAGGGCACCATAACAAGATTGACAGTGCCTTCATGTGGGACACCTGCTCACAGCACTGTGAGCTGCAGGTGTTCGCTGCTTACACTAATGTGAAGTTCCCAGTCCTCAAGCAAGACTCTCTCTGTCCCCCACCCCCAACCCGGTGGGTCTGACTTCTGTGACTCACATGTTTTCAAGGCTCCTGTGCTTGGAGATATGAGTCAGAACTTTATTCCTCTTTATGGATAAATAATATTCTATTGTACAGTGGACCACCATTTGTCTATTTGTTTATCTACACTTTCTGGACGTGTGGTTTTGATTCTCTTGAGCATTACCTGGGGTGGGACTTCTGGCTGTGGCAACTCTATCCCCCCTGGTGAAGACCTGCTGCTCTGCCCTGAGGCTGGGCAGTTCCTACCAGCAGTGCCCACCTGTTTTTGACCCGACCCGTCCTGGTGATGTGAAATACTATCTCACATTGGCTCCAATTCCCATTTCTCTGATGGCTGATGACATCCAGCACCCCACCAGTGTTGACCTGTTCTGTAAATTCTTTGAAACAATTGAAACAATGTCTATTTAAATCCTTTGCCCATTTTTAAACTTGATTATTCATCTTTTCATTGTTGAGCTGTGAAAGTTTTTTGGTTTTCACTGCCTTGTTTACAGATGACACGCGTCACTTCTGCTCACTGTCATTAACTGGAATATTCATGGGAACTAACCCACCATGAGTGGGGGCCTGTTGTGTTGATGGATGCTGCCTGCCTCTGCCACAGCGTCTATAGGACACAGACCTCAGGGTGAGTAGCCTGGCACATTTACTTATTCTCTGTCTACACCCTGGCACCACACAGGATGATTAGTGGTGGCCTCTTAGGGTATATCTTGATCTGGTAGAAATAGTTTGCCTTACTGCTCTTTTATTCCAGAATTTCCCTAGTTATGGGCAGTCCACTGGCTCTGCCATGTCATCTGGCTGACTGGAGTGGGCAGGTGCTGTGGAATGCAGTCTTCCCCCTGAGGGTCGAGCCCGTCCCTTTCCAGGATTTCGGTGGGGGGGGAGGGTTCTGCTCTAGGCTGGCTGTGTTCTGGATGGGACCTTCTCTTCCGTAGCTCTTATGACTGGAAATGTTTAAATTTCAAAGATGTCGATTTCTGGATGTTACTTTTGTGCACAGCCACCCTCCCACATCACCTGTGTCTTCTAAGAGTTTCCTGAGGCTCAAAGCAGTGGCAGCAAGTGTGCTCATGGGGCTCCTGGCTAGCTGAAACTCTGGCCACAGGGACTAGGATAGGGCCAGCATTCCCAGAGCTACCTGGGCTGGGCTCCAGGCATAGCCTGGGGACACATGGACCCCAACTGGCTGTGCTGGAGACAGCAGCACCCCTAACCAACGTCCTAAGGAAAGGACCTTGCTCTGGGATCCTGGACACTGGAGGTCATGCTGGGCTTGCTATGGGGATTCCTCTGCTCTGGGTCCCTTGCCTGTATCCTGGGTCCTGTCTTTATTGGAACTTTGTGCTCTCTGCACAGCTGGGGTCTTGTTTAGAGGGTGTGGCATCCACCACATGGGGTTCTGCAGTGTGTGGTAGCATTCAGGGTCTCAGGGAGCCCCACCCCCCAGCACTCAATGTCCCCAGAGGCTTGGTCAGAGCCAGTTTGTCTTCAACCCCAGTGGTGCCAGTGGGGGGACATCTGGTGTCGATCAGGGAGGCATTGGTGCCAGCAAGCACCCAGCCCTCCTGGCACATCCATTCTTGCTCACCAGGATGCCCCACCTGGGTGAGGGAGGCTCATAAATGGGGTCTCCAAGAGGATCAGGGCTCTGAGGAAGGGTGTGATGCTCCACCCTGACCCCCAGTCCCCAGCTTGTCTGGATCCCACAGACTGTGTCCCCCTCTAGCCTCTGCCCTGGCCATGTAGGGTGGGGAACCCATGCCCAGCCTGTGGCCCCCACTCAGGCATCAGCTACTTCCACCATGTTCCTCCCCCAGCACAGGGCTGCATCAGGGTGACCCTGCCCCATAGGCCAGCAAGGGCATCAGTGAGAGGACGCCTGCATCCCACCGTGGGAGTCAAGGGGGAGCAGCCAAAGCTGGGCAGTGCCACTCACTCCTCCCTGCCCTGGAGTGTTGGCTACACAGCCTCTCTGCCCGGCTCACCTCCGGCTGGCCAGGGTTTTACCAGCCTTGACCCCCCACAACCCATAGGGAGGGGCAGAGGCCAGCAGCCACATTGCCTAGCTGGCGCGTGGCCCCAGAGGCCAGGAGCAGCTGATATGAGGGTTCCCAACTGCGGAGCACCTGGAGGCCTGTCCCCTCACCTCTTCCTCACTCTTACCTCCCAGATCAGCACTGTGGGGTTCCAGGAGGTGGGGGACAGCTGTGACCACACAAATCAAAGTGCTCTCACTGAGGGCCATACCCCCGTCATGGGGGCAGAGACCAGCAGACGGAAAGGGCCATACTACTATACTACACAAGCCACAGAAGGGGCCTGGGGGCAGGGACCCAGGGGCACCACCTGAAATGTATCCCTGGGTGGTCTCTCCAAGAGTTCAAGGGTCCCCTGCAGGAGGGTTGGGTGTGCCCAGTAGAAGGCAGTAGGGGTGAAGCCCTTGGAAGAGAAGGAGCTTCTTTTAGCTGAGTATGGTGCTGGCTGCGGGTGGGGAGAGGGCCCCAAGCCTCCTCAAGGGGGAACAGGCCTTGCCTGGAGGCCCTTTTAGGGGGGGCAGAGGAGTGGGGCGCCCTGCAAAAGGACCAGGCTTTGCACATCCAGCCAGGAGCACAGAGCAAGCCCAAGCTGGACCGTGGGTGTGAGGTGGGTATGAGAGCAGGAGGCATTGACCACCAGCAGACAGGTGAGCGGTGAGCAGGTGTGAGGGTGGGTGTGGGCAGATATTAGCAGTTAAGGGCAGGTGTGGAACAGGTGTGGTGGCAGGTAGGCATTGACATTGGCAACACCAGGACACAGGTGAGTGTGAAGGAGGGGCACAGGGTGCAGTGGGAAGCAGTTGGCTGGGACCAGGATAAGTTTGTCTCTAAGGGATTTTGGGTCCTGCTATGCTGAGAGCTCAGCATTCCTATGGGAAGCTGACTTCAGCTGCCCCGGAGGTGACCAGAGTCCTGGGGCTGTGTTGTAGTTCTGCATTGTGGGCCACAGCAAGACCCAGGGATGGAGGTGTGGCCCCACTGTGCAGATGGGTGGTGTGACTTCCCACTGCCCAGTTGGGTGTCCCATAGAGGGGGGTGTGTGACCTCCCACAACTCAGGCCGGGATCTATGGAATGGTGTGACCTCCCACTGCTCACATGGAGGCTCTGGGGATGATGTGACCAAAGTGGGATGGCTCCTGGAAGCCCTCTGTCCTGCCTGCCACAGCATCCTCCCTAACTGGGCTCAGCCTGGCCCTCCCTGGGCTGCCCCACCTGGCTGGCTCCATGGCCCCACTTCCTCACCAGCCTCTGGCCCCCACACACTCTGGCCCAGCCCTGTATAGCAGGTGCACAAAGGCCAGGCACACCCAGCTCAGGCAGAGCAGGAGGGGCTCTATGCAGGGGTGTGTATGGGTAAATGTCTCTGTGTATGTGTCTCTCCATGCGTGAGCATGTTGTGTGTGCTTTTATGTATGTTTGTGAGTGTAGAGGTGGGTGTATGCTTGTGTGCTCATGCGTGTGTGTGTTTGCATCTGCATATGTGTGGGAATGGGGGTGTGTTCATTGGGATGTGAGTTTTTATGTTTGTGCATGTGTGTACGTTTGTGTGAGTGAGAGTGTATGTGTATATGTGGGTGGGTATTTGTGTATGCGTCTGCGTGTGGATGTGTGGTGTGTGTGGTTTTGTGTGTGCATATGTTTGAGTGTGAGAGTCTGGGTCTGTGTGTGCCTCTGTGTATGTATGTGTTTGTATGTATGTGTCTGTGTGTGCACTTGTGGGGGGGTATGTGTGCCTGCATTTGTGTGTGTGCACATCTGCTCACG
This sequence comes from Galagoides demidoff, assembly GCA_963574575.1. Lineage (NCBI taxonomy): Eukaryota > Metazoa > Chordata > Mammalia > Primates > Galagidae > Galagoides > Galagoides demidoff. Next base: position 8,108 of record CAUYQV010067671.1, on the reverse strand, counting down.
TGTTTGAGTGCATGTGTGATTGTAGGTTTGTGTCTCAGTTTTTCTGTGTGCACATGTCTGTGCGTATGTGTGAATGTACATGTCTGTGGGGGGTGTATGTGCATGCATTTGTGTGTCTGTTCAAGTTTGTGTGTGTCTGAGTGTGTGTGTGTGTGTTGTGTGCACATGTTGGTGTCTGGCTGTGGCTGTGGGTGGGGACCCTTCTGCAGTGGACACTGTCCTCCCCCATGTCCTAGAGTTGGTGACTAGAGATGGCTGAGGGCACCAGCTGTGTGGAGCGCTCACCCCCTCTGTGTGAACCCCACCTGCCAAAGTCCCACACAGGCCTGTCCCAAGCCTAGGGTTGGTCGGGCTTGGGTCAGTTGAAGACCAGATTCTTCTGCACTGACCCAGGCTGGTCTGGGGGCCAGGGGAAGGATAGAAGACAGATGGACCCCAGGCCATGCAGCTTCAGGGTGATTGGAGGCCCAGGTGGTTGGGGGCAGGTGCCAGGACCTAGTATCCCTGAGACAGCTGGGCTTTCTATGCCAAGGTGCCAGGAACAAACCATCTGGCCATTCAGAGCAGGAATGGTGGTCCCTGAGCCTGGGACTCAGAGAACGCACAGCTCCTCTGCCCCACCATTTGCTGCACCACCATGATGGGCCTGTGACATGTTAAAACCCCCCATGCTCACACTTCGAGGGGGCCACAGCACCCCAGGCCACTGAAGAGGGACAGAAGCCAGAGGACTATGGGTGTGGGGTCTGTAGGACCCCTGTACCTCTGAGGGATGGGCTACCTTGGGCAGTGCACCTTCCCCCTTACTGGCCAGGAGTGGGGTGACAGCATGACCCCCTGGGGCCCTGGCTCACTGCTCTCTTGGGCTGGGCATGAAGGCTGTAGGGACCCAGCCCTGGAGTGCCAAGACAGGTCTGCCCAGTGGGAGCAAAGTGCCTTCACCCTGTGCTGAGCCCAGCACTGGAACTTAGCCTGTTCCCCTTATCCCCCAGGATAGCTGTGGGACCAGCAGTGGTGTGAGTGCCAACACCAGGCCCTTAGCAGTCTCTGACCCTGTTGACTTTGGAATGTTTTCCTCCATGGGAAAGTTCAGTTTCTGGATTCAACTCAGGGCCATGTGGATCTCAGCTGGGTTGGCGGGAAGGCTGTCTGTTGGCAGTGAGGTGATGCTGCCCTCCCTTCCTGCCCACCTGAAGATGCCTGGCCTCTCCCTCTGGGCCAACCCTTGCTCCAGCCCATGGACCCACCTAAGCCAGGGCCTCACATTCCAGGAGGGTGGGCTCCGTGGCCAGCACACGTGGGGCATCCCCTGGTGAAGGGATCCTCACGCCTTAAGCCCAAGCCAGTGACAGACCCAGGTGGTGTCCAACATGCCCCTCCTATGGCTGCCATGCCCCAGCCTCATCAGCAACCCACTTACCACATCCCCCCAAATCCCAGGGCACTTTGTGACAGCCAGCAGTCAGACATGCCTCACCCTGGCCATCCAGGGCCAGAGCCCAACTCTGAGTGTGCCTGTGACTGACCAGGGAGCAGCAGGGAGGACCTGTACTGCACACCTGGGCTCCTTATGTACGAGGAGCCCTCTCTCATTTCATTCAGAAAAAGGCCAGTTCGTGGAGACGCTAACTCCCACGAAGCGGGGTGCACACTGGCCCCAGGACACACAGCAAGTCTGTACCCTGACAAGGTCCCCCAGACACACAGACACTGAGCAAGAGCCACGAGGGATAGCAGCAGCACTGCCCAGCACCCACCCATGATGGAGGCAGGACCCAGAGGCAGCAAAGCCTGTGCTGCCCACTGAGATGTTCTATACTCTGTGTGTGATGTCCTCTGGCTGCTGCTGGAAAACTGGGGGCTGGCAGTGGCTGTAGCCATCCAGGTGAGTGGACAGGGAACAGGGGTGGACTTACCAGGCATTGGCACTTAGAGGGATCAACTCCTCCTGCCGAGGCCGCCAATGGGGCTGTGGGGCTCAGTGCCAAGGAGAGGTTTTCTTCTAGGCGCCGGGCTTGCAGCCCAGCAGCCAGATGGCTTTCTCTGCCACGGGAATCTACAGCTGGCCTCCTTGTGAGTCTTCTCTTATGTTGTTTTTTGCTGGAAAATCTATCCTGCAAGTTTAGTGGGGCACTGGCCAAGAGGAGCTGGGCGGGGGTGGCGGGTGATCCTGGCCTCCTTGGAGCCTGCTGAGTCCCCACTGGGGAAGAAGCCAGTCTGGGGTGGGGGTGGGGGGTATGGCTCTGGCCCCAGCCCTGCCCAGAGAAAGGCCTGCAGGAAGCCACAGCTCAGTCAGTCCCTGGCCAGGGGAGGACGCCTTGGGCAAAACAGTGGCCCCAGGGTGGCCTGCCCCCTTCACTCCTGCTCCAGGGGCTCTGTGGCTGGAGGGTGTGCCTTGCTGTCCAGTTGCCTCCGTCATCACTGTCAACCTTTCATGAAGAGGCCCTGGCTGTGGGATGTGCACAAGTCAAGGACTTTTGCCTTTGGTTTGTTTTTACTGTCTTTTTCAATAGCTACTTTTGTGCACACCCGCTCTCTTGTCCCCACCAAAGGATGCAGGACAGACCTCTGGCCCTACCCCCCCACGCCCGGCCAGGCCTCTAGTCCAGCCCCCAACATGCACTCACACACTACGTGCATCAGCCAGCACTCCCTGCCCATCCCGTGTCAGAAGCAGATGTGTTACTGCACTTCCTTTTTAACACGCCTTAGTTTTAGAAGCCCAAATTGCACAGATCTTTGTTCTCTATATAAATTTGGGGATAAAATAGTTGGATTTGTCAAGAATAAACTGCTGGAATTCTCACTAGTATTACAATGAACGTCTACAATGGGAGAAATTAGGGATACAAGGTAAGACACCTACCACAAGCCTGTCTTGGCACCCCTGGCCCTGCTGGGAGCTCAGAGAGGCCTGCTACGCCCTGGTTGACCCATGAACCAACTGTTGGGCTGTGAGGCATTTGCTAATCCATCATGTCTGGGGCTTGGAAGGGGTGCAGCGCAGGGCATCCAGGGCTAGGGATGGGGTGCAGTGCAGGGCACCAGGGCTCAGGAGGGGGCTGGTCACAGCAGTTTGCAGCTACCAGCAAGGGCTCGGGTGAGGCAGGCCTCTGACCTGTACCAGGGATGTGCTGATGTTGCTGGGTTTCCTGTATGTTTGGCAACACTCAAACCTCTCGTCCCTTCTCATCTGATCACCTAGACCACATCCTCCCGTGCAGCTTCAGACTCTGGAAGACAACTTTAGACACCCATTTCATGGAGTGGACTGAGGTTGAGCAGGGCCAAGCACTCTCCAGGACCCTGCAGGTGGGTACCCCTTTCCCCTTGGAACAGCCCTGCCCTTCATGGTGGGGGAGAGGACCATCAACAATCATTCACACAGTCCTGTTTTTGGCCCTTCCATCTGGGATTATAGCCACACTTTGGCTCTTGGGCTTCTAGGCCTCCTGTCTCAGGAAAGTAAAGGTGAGGCTCTGGGACTGTGTCTAGAAAAGGGAGAGAGGCCAACCCTCCCACCGCCCGGGCCTTAGGCCAGAGATCAGGGCAGCAGGTCATCTCCTCCCCAGGCTCCTCCAGGGCCACCTTTCTAGCCTGAGACCCAAGTCCTCTCTCACACCAAGGAGCCAGCAAGGCCAAAGCTGAGTCACGACCAGCATTAGCACCTGCCCCGCCCACTAGCCAGGGCTCTGAGGGGCAGCACCCACTTGTAGAGGGCAGAAGCACTGGTCTGAGCCTGCCTGGAGCTAGGGTGGGGGCCTGAGGAGAGCATTCTGCCAGAGGCATCGGCCCATCCTGCCTCTGCTCCAGACCAAGGTGGGGCGGGCACTGCATCCGTTGCCCTGAGGAGGGGATCTCAGGTCCCTTGCCACCCAAAGGGCCACCTGGTGTTTATCTGTGTCATCTGGAAACTCTCCAGGGGTGTCTGAATGGAAATATTTCCATTTAGGATTTGGTAGCAAAGTTCATGATATCTCATAAAATCCTATCTTGTCAGTATTTTTCTAGTTATGTAAGATAAATCTAACTTTCAGCCTTCATTCTTTAAGTATTTATGTTTAACACTTTTAAGTTTTCCTCTAAGTTTCAGGTCAAAAGTTCATTGTGGGACTGTTGGGAGGACCCATGTGGCCCAGAACAACCTCGGCTCTGCCCACCCACAGCAAGCCCTTATACGCCTGACCAGCATGCTGCCCCACCCTGCCCATCTGCAACGTCCACAACATGGAATGGCCACTTCAGAAGTGTCCTGAGTCCTGGGGGGGAATAAAGAAAAACAGAGCTGCACCGTGGACACAAGCGGTGGGAGAGAGGAGGCCACAGCAAAGAGAAGCAGAGGGGTGGTGGCTGGGCCAACCACTAGCCTCTCTGGGATGGAGGCTGGAGATGACTTGGAGCTCTGTACTAGTCAACATTCATGCAGGTGTAGGGGCAGAATGGAGGCATTCTCCGTAAGTTAGGGACAAACAGCTATCTGCAGGCTGTGTCCCCAGGCCTTAGGGCATAGGGCATGGCATAGCAGGAGGTGGTGAAGAGGAAACCGTGGTCAAGTCCCTGAGACCCCACCCTGCCTTGCAGAGCCACCCTCTGAGATAAGCAAATGCAGCCACACATGCAGGCCACGAAGGCGAAGCCTGGGCTGTAACCCGGAAGGCAGAGGCCTGGCAGAGCCCACAAGTGGGAATCTCAGGACCACACAAGGAGGGTGGACTGCATGCTGAGTACCATAGGTGCCAGAGAGGGCTCTTAGCAGAGGACAAGGCCCTGACTAGGCATCTCACCAGGTGGCCCTGAGGGAGGTTCAAGGGCCTCTGCCAATGGGCACCACCCAGGCTCCCACAGGAAGCTCCTAAAAGCCAGGAGGCTAGATTCAGGACATAGGAGTTTGACCTTGAGCTCAGGCGAGAACGACCCCTCCTGGCTTTCCGTGCGTTTCCTTCGGTATAATCAGTTGTCCTGAAGCTTCTTGTGTCCAACTGCAGAGGACTTGACATTGGTCCATCCTCCTCCTCCAGCCAGTACCTTCCCAGGTTGCAGGCCTGCTAGAGGACGTGTGCCAAGAAGGAAGGGTAGGAGACTCCATGGGGGAGGATGGTGGGCACTTGGGTCATGCCCCACGCAGAGCACACAGGCTACGTCCCTCCTGTAGTGCCACTTCAGGCCTCCATCTCCAAGCCTGGATCCCTTGGGCCCCCGCAGGTCAGTGGACAGGGGGAGGGGTCCAGCATGTACAGAGGCCACTGCCCACTCCTGGGTCTCCCCAGGGCTGTGGCTTCCAAGTGGCTGAGCCAGCCCTGCAGGACCCAGACCCCAAGTATCCTCAGGAAAGCCACAACAACAGACGTGAGACATGCAGCTCTTTCCGGGATTTTTATTTCTTTAAAATAATTCATACAAATGGTTACAGTCACAAACATGATTTAACCAAAATATCGCTAGCCTACCACATCAGCAGGACGGCACCGGTGCAGGCAGGGACGCTGTGCCCTCCACGTCCCCCAGGACAGACGCTGGCAGCAGCACCCCGCGTCACCCACTCGCCCCTCTCTGAGCTGCCTTGTGATGCCGTCTCCATTTGGAGCAAGGGGGTTCATGCCAAAATTAGGAAAAACAGCTTTTGTTTTTCTAAATTATTCTAAAAATAAGACAAGCAGGTAGAAAAACAATGCACTGTGTGGCATAAAAAGAAGCACGGGAAGGATTTGTTGTCCTGAGAAGTTTGCCAGCTGCCGCACTCCCGGATGCTCCTAGATGGGAAGGGACACAGCTCAGCCCCCTTGCCGAGAGCTCCCTCAGGGTTCTCTTTGTTGACAGCTAAGCAAACAAATCCTTTGTAATGTTCTAAAAACTGTACACAGACAAGAACATTCATGATAGAATTAACTACTAACTTTGCTTAACGAGGAACGCAAAGGACACAGGACAGCCAGCCAGCCCACAGGACGGGACAACTACAGTGACTCGGGGTTGGGGGGGCATTGCTGCCCCACCTCCCGCGCAGCCGGACAGTCTCTGGAGCGCTGCAGCCACCACAAGGTGCCACCTCCACCCACTCCAGTCCAAGGGTTGCAGGCCCCTGCCCAGGTGCTGAGCCTGGGGAGCTCTTCACGGCTACAACTGGTCACTTGCGTGGTCTCTGTCCGCCTCGGGCTTGACAGTCTGGCCAGGAGAAGGAGCGTGGGGCGGGTGGGCCACAGGGGGCAGGCCATGGGACAGGGACATGGCGCTGGGGACAATGCCTTCGACTGCGGCCGGGATGCCAGTGGGGGCCACGCCCACCACGCCTGGGGGGTACCTGCTGGGAAAGGGGGTCCACGTGTGAGGCCGCCAGCTGCTCACTGAGGCAGACATCCAGGGAGGCTGGACAATAGGAGGCTGCTTGCACAGGGAACCTCAGGGCCTCGCCCAAGCCCCTGCCCAGGGGTGGCCTCTGCCTGGTGGCCCTCACCAACACCCCAGCCCAGGCTTCTTCCTGGGGCCCTGGTCCTGATGGGCCTCCCAGATAAGGAGCTCCCATCTGCCCTGATCCTCGATGCCCAGTAAGGGCAGCACAGGAGCTCTTGGCCACTTGCTCACCTGTAGGCGGCCCCGTTGAGCTCAGGGTGCACAACAGATGGGTCCATGCTGGCCCAGTGGGTGGCAGTTGACAGGTGATCCTTGTTGACACAGTTTTTCAGGCTGTCTGGGATCCGTCCTGGGAGATGCAGGGAGGCTGACTCAGGTGCCCCTCAAGGACACTCCATGGTGCACAGCAGGGTCCTGTCAGGGGCCCATCACCCTCATGGCCTAGGAACTCCCACCCAGAACACCATCTGCTCACTGTTGGGAGCTCCAGACAGTAGCTCACAGGGCCCAGCCTGCAGCTCTTCGTGGGTAGGATATGATCTTTACTCCAAGGGAGCACAGTGTCCCCTGTGCCCACATGAAATGGGCGTGGTATAACAAGAGGAAGCCACGAGCACCTCCTCCACTGTCTGGCAGACAGAGCCTCCCAGAGCACCCAGTGGTGCCAGAAGGGATGCGCAGCCCCATCCATCCACACCCACCTGTGATGGCCCTCCGGATCTCCCGGGCCGCCTCCTCACGCATCTCAATGGATGCCTGCTCGCTGTACCATGCGGCATGGGGTGTGCAGATGAGGTTGGGCGCATCTTTCAGGGGGCCCTGGCTGAAGCTAAGTACAGTGCACAATGCAGTCAGAGAGGCCCCAGGCAGGCTGGATATGGCAGCAAGACAATTGAGCATTGCTGGGGCAGGGGCAGCTGGGGGGTCTCTACAGCAGAAAAGCCTCAGAGCTGCTCTGATACCCCCTACCTCTCAGGGGCTAAATACCCACCCAGCCAGTCTGTGGCCCCAGTACCCCCACCCTTGGAACCTCCACCAGAACCCCAGAAGGTCAGTCTAGAGTGGCCATGCCTGAGCCCTTGGCTACCTGAGGCCAAGGCAGGCCTGGCCCCTGGGGGCTCTGGTCCTCCCAGACACCATACCCAGAGAGAGGCCTGAGCCTGGATAGCTGCCAGGCTGGGTAGAGGTCCAACCAGGCCATAGCAGGTGGGGGAGGGGGACAAGATGGGGGTACCTGAAGGGCTCTGACTCATGCACGTCCAGGGCTGCACCACGGATCCGGCCCTCCTTTAGGGCCTGGGCCAGGGCCTTCTCGTCCACCAGGCCACCTCTGGCTGTGTTCACCAGGAAGGCCCCTTGTCTCATCTGGGAGGATAACGTGGGGAGCAGTTAATTCAGATGCTGCCCTGACTACTCCAAGGGCATGTCTGCAAGAAGAGACCACCCTACCTGCCAGAGGGGACCTGGGGCCCAGGGCATTGCACAGGGGAGGATCGTGGGAACAAGAGGGGAGGACAACCCACCAAGTGAAGTCTAGGTGTGGGTGACCCTGGCTCAGCCACCCCTCTGTGCCCTCCATGGCCCAGAAGGACTCTGGCCTGGGTGGGGCTAAGGGTCTTTTTTTTTTTTTTTTTTTTTTTTGACGGAGCCACAAGCTATTTACCTGGGTATATTGCCATGGCAAAACAGCTAATAGCAAACACCAAATCCTGGGCAAAATCGAGTATCCTGCCTCCACCACCCAAAAAGATGGGACCACC
>CAUYQV010067669.1:0-17890 GCA_963574575.1 Galagoides demidoff | reverse complement strand
TATTATTGCTATGGTAAAGTTTAAGAAGGCACTAGAGGTGGACTGTGTTTAAACTGAAGCCTTTTAAATTTTTAATTTCAATTACTATGGCCTTCCTCTCTGACAGTCATATTTTATTCTTTTACTTTTTTAGGTTTTTTTTTCCCTCATAGCATTCTATCTTTTCATGTGGTTTCTATCCTTTTATTTTTTCTCTCCAGTCATTTCAAATATAACTGTTTCAGAGTCTCATTCACATTGTTCTCTCCTCTCAAGTTCTTCAAGGTGCAAACACTCTTGCTCTTGATGTCTGCCAAATATCTCCCCTGGTGAATCATTACCTGAAGTAGTTTGTAGTTATTTTCCTGTGAGTCCATCATCTTTGGGAATTGCTTTTTATTTTTTTTCTCCTTGCTTTCCTGGGTAGTCTAATGACACTGGGTTATAAAAGTTTCTCCTGAGTGTGGTTTTGCATTAGTTTCTTCTGGGATCTCCAAAAATATTTACCAGTAGAGAGCCAATTGCAGGTCAATTTCCCAAATTGAAAATCCTTGTACTTGGGAAAGGTGTATGTTCAAGTTTCCTATTTACATGTAGCTCAGCTTTGGGAGTTTATGTTCTCATGGGAAACTTTTTTCCCTACTCCACCACTAAAACATTTCCTTTTTCTAGTTAGCAGAATGTTCAAGTTCCTCTTTCTCTATGGAATGAGATCTTCAGGAAGTGTAGCCTAGACTCTTGCATAGACATGAAAATTCCAGCACTCCTCCCACACCCTCCCCCCATCCGGGCATATGTGGGTATCTCTTCTGTTTCCTCTTCCAGCTGCCCTCGTATATATAACATGAAACCTCAATCTCTGTCTTTGAATTTCTTCTTTATGTTTGATAACTAACTATGTACATCTTTCTTTGTCTTTTGAATGTAGCTGGGCATTTTGGGGGGACTGAATAGGGGAGTAGAGGGTTATATTTTGTCCAAAATTGTAATGGCTTTAACTAGAGTGTGGTAGGAATGGAGAAGAGATGATTGCATATCTCAATTCAACATTGTACCAGAACTAAAAGATCTATATACTATTATATATCTTATTTTCCCTCCAAAATTATTATATCTTGAACTGTTTTCTACGTTAGCATATATCTGTCTTTAATGACTACACAATATTCCATTACATATATTATTACATACACCATGGAGGATTTAACAATTGTCCTATTTGGTTGATCACAGCTTTGGGCTATTTATAAGCAACATTGCAGTGATGATCATTTCATGGATTTCCTTGTCTACAGAAAGAATAAAATCGCTCAGTCAAAAAAAAAATGTGCATTGCATTTGAAGAATTTGTAGATACTGTCACAAAGATAGAGCTGTAACATCTTTGTCCTTAGGAGAAAATGTGACGTCTCTGTTGTGTGTCTCTCCTGAGAAGCATCCTTTGGGATCTGTGTCCGGGTGACTGTGGCATGAGAAGAAAGGCAGTAGCCTGGTTCTTGGGAAATAACTGATCTGTTTGGAGCAGAAAGTAATTATTTTAAAACCAGAAGTGATCTTTCAAAAGTTTGAAAAGCAAACAAGGCAAAAAGTCCAATATGTATGGATAGACTCTTTCTCAGGATCTTGGAGACCTGTGAATGGATTTCAAGGCAGGACCACATCAGGCCTCATCCCACACTCCTGTCCCCAGCTCCCACCCAACTCTCACACAGCAAGTGGGTATAGGCAGCACCCTCTGCTTCTCATAGAGTGGGGAGTTGTGGGGTCACAGTGGGCTTCACGAGGAGAGGCAGAGGATTACCTCCTACTCTCTGCTCTGGAGACCAGCAGGGTTTGTGGTTCCTTTTTTTTTTTACCCCAGGAAACAAAGCATTGAAATTTATTTATTTATTATTATTTTGAATATTATAAAAGTATATACAATTATATTACATTCTTTGCATTTTTTAGGTAACGTCTGAGTTGTGGCCTATGATGGGCCTAGGAGGCATGCCATATATCCTACCTTGTACCTGTTAAGTGGGAGCTTACTGAGCCTCCTCCCCACATTCCCTCTTCCCACTTCTTGGATTTAATTTTGTTTCTGTCTCATGTGGGCCTATAGTTGTTCATCTACTAGTTTCAAAGTAGTATTGAGTACATAGGGTGCTTGCTTGAGGTACTTTACTAAGGAGAAGGTTCTTTATGTCTGTTTTTTTCTTTTCTTTCTTTCTTTCTTTTTTTTTTATTTTTTGTTTTTTGAGACATAGTTTCACTCTGATATCCTGGGTAGAGTACTATGGTGTCATAGTTCGCAGTAACCTCAAATTCCTGGGCTTAAGCAATCCTCCTGCCTCAGACTCTTGAGTAGCTGGGACTATGGGCACCTGCCAAAATGCTCAGCTTGTTTTTCTATTTTTAGTTGAGATGGGGGGTCTTGCTTTTGGTCAAGCTGGTCTGGAACTCCTGAGCTCAGGCAATCTTCATGCCTTGGTCTCCAAGAATTCTAGGATTACAGGTGTGAGCCACCACACCCAGCTAAGAATGTTCTTCAACTCCATCCAGGTAAATACAAAAATCCAGGTAAATACAAAAGTTGTAAAATCCTCATCTTTTTATGGCTGAATAGTATTCCATGGTATAAATACACCACAGTTTATTAATCCATTCATGGGTTGATGGGAACTTGGGTTGATTCCACATCTTTGCAACTGTGAGCTGCTATAAACATTCAAGTGCAACTGTCCTTATGATGAAATGATGTTTTTTCCTTCTGGGTAGATACTTAGTAATGGGAAATGAAACCTGAATTAGGCGGAATTAGAACTTCTAAGGATGGCAGATTTCCCTCCCAGAAACACTTTCCATGAAGGAGGAAAGAATGTGCTCCCAGAGCCTCGAACAATTCGTGATTATCATTTGAGTTTAAGGTGTTTGAGAAATATTTTTTCAGCCTTCATCATATATTGCTGTCTTCTGTGGGCATAAGGAGTGGAGGAAGGAGCCGTTCTCACAGGAAGTGGTGCATTTGTCCATTTGCACCTGCACTCCCCACCTGCATTGTTTTAATTTGCTGTGGGACCATGCTGGGCATGGGAGGTTATTACTCCCTTCAGATTGTGATGTTTACTGAATTGAGTTGATGATCTCAGATGACTGCATTTGAACCTTAGCCTATTCTTACAAATTGTATGATCATGAGAATAATTTCTTAACTTCTCTAACCAATTGTCTCCCTACTTGTAACTTGGGGATGACAACACAATGGTCCCCTCCTTATCAGCAAGTAACAGGTTTCAGGACTCCCAGTGAGAAAGAAATTGTATAGAAACTCTATGTATACTATGCTTTTTCCTATGCATACATACCAGTGATAAAGTTTAATTCATGAATAAATCCCAGTTCTCTTGTACTTTTAGGCCATTATGAAGTAAAATGGTGTTTCTTGAACACAAACACTGTAAGGATACTATGACAGTTGATCTGATAACAGAGATGGCTGCTAAGTGGCTAATAAGTGGTGTATGCCACATGGATGTGCCATCCAAAGGGATCATTTATGGAGCAGGATGGCTCGAGACTCATCATGCACCCTAGAACAGCATGCAATTGAAACTTATGAATTATTTATTTCTAGAGTTTTTCATTTAATATTTTTAAAATGTGGTTGAAACTATGGAATGGATAAGAGGGGACTACTGTAGTATCTTCCACATAGGGTGGTGGAAAATGTCAAATAAAATAAGGTAAGAGATTCACTTGCAAAAATATTTGAAGGGTGCTTAATACAGTATGTATTACATTTTCTTATGTATTATTAATAACAGTAATGATTGTTGTTGTTATTATCCTTATAAGGTGGGATAATTCAAGCAAGGTTTTTCTGATGTTCTAGAATTATGGCTAAGTTTTGTAATTGAGGAAGAAGATGTTCAGTATCACTATTCCAAGTTTACGAAACTGCCATCTTTGGTATCAGCCCTCTCCTTAGAGGACTAACTACCAGTTTAGACAGTGTCTCTACTCTCACCCTCTAGAGTCCACAACCATTCAATTTCTAATGGGGGCTGCAAGGGAGAAAAACTGCTCTGGGGAAAAAACAGCTTATGAAGACAGACTTTCCCCCCATTGCTTGTCCTTTTATCTTTACACACAATCCATAGGAACAAGGGAGAGTGTCTAAAGAGAATTGCTCTTGTTTCAATATAGCCATACTAACACCTCTGTCTTCTGCACTGGGGCTCTGTACTAACTCTCCTGGGAATTTTTTCATGTTCCTGGATCAGCAGAGTATCTAATGATGTTAAAAGTAGAAGAAATAAACCAAAGAGAGATGGCAGAGCTGACCAAAAAATAAGCCTTACTCTCTTCTCCAGAACAGCAGTTCCATATTCCACAATCTGGCATGGATAAACCACATAAGCTTCCTACAGTTTAAAAGGAAACCCCAGAAGATGGCTGGGCTTGAGCTTTTTTGCTAAATTAAAAGCTACTCATCAGAGATAAAGATACTAAAGTTATTAGAGATGGACTTTAGAATGTATTAATAGGCTTAGCAAATTAGGGAAATTGGAAATTTCTATCATAGAACTGGAAACCACGAACATAACAAATTAAAATTTTCAAATAAACAAATACAGTTAGCTAAATTTTGGAATTCAATTCGTTGGTTTGACTGTGGCTAAGATTTGGAGAAACCTGATCTTGGTACAGAGGTGGGCCAGATTAAGGAAGAAAGGATAAGTTGAAAACTAATCCTGTGGTCTAACCAACCAAAACATGCTTCTGAATAGGCAATGAGAGAAGAAACCAGAAACAAAGGAACAGGGAATCCATCCAAGCAAGGAAGGGAACCAGAGGGTTTAGATTGAAGTTCCAGGTTGCAGACCGAATGCCAGGGGATCCTCTACTGACTGCTTAAGAGGCTTTTTTTCCCCTTTGAAAAATAATGCAATTAACATTTTATTTTTATCTCTGCACACCAGGAGGTCTCAAAGGACCTGTAGAGTTGTTCTATGAAAACTGCCAATGACAACCTTCTTGGGCAAAGTAATTGTACGGAGAACCCACATGATTAAATATACTTGTATTAGTTACAGATGTTGGTGCACATTGGATAACATAATTCCCCCTCCGGTGTTACAGCCACATGACATAAATGATGTCTATAGCTGAGTCTATCCAAGTGACATGTATTATAACACAATTTAGAGCTGGAAAAAGCTTAAAAGTCCTTTGTAACGCTATCACCTACTTAATTCAGAAATCAACTCTTCAGTGGCCTTGTAAGGTCTTTGAGTATTGAGATAGAAATAATGTTGGATTGGGAATTGGCCCATTTTAATCCTCTCCTCAGTCACATGGGCTCTGGAGTGAGGCAGGCCAGGGGTTTCATTGTCACACTGATTATTTGTGCCAGATGCAGGTAAACTGAAACTCAAGAGGTCAGCTGACTTGAGGAAGCTGTCATAGCCGGGAAGCAGTGATGCTAGTAAGCAATGATGTCCGCACTCAAAGCCGGGGCTCTCTGTTTCCAGAAATGGCTAATGTCTGTTAATCTATTTCCTCTTTTACCTAACATATTTTAGATAAGTTTTAAAGAGGTTCCATGACTTGTCTGTGAAGTTAGACTCTGCTGTTCTTCAAGCGAAGCATAGCTAACTCCTTACACCACTTTGCAAGGAAATGGCTTTCATCCCCTTGGCAATCTAGTTGTCTGGTATCTACCCAGTCCTTGTCCTCACTTCTCTTGCTTCTCATGTATACAGGATGTCATCATTGCTGCCCACCATGACCTGGTCCAAATGTCACAGCCACTTTTATATGGAGATCCAGGCATTTTGGAGCCAAGGAAGCGGTGAAGGTCACAGGAGAAAATACACACATGGAGGTTGCATAAGAGAACTGGGGTCTGATGGAGATGCCTGGGGACCTGGATGCACCTGCCAGCTCCTCTCCCCATCACTTAAACTACGGGAAAATCACTTACCTCTCTAAGTCTCAGTTTTACAAGGGAGAAAAGGGATAACTGAGTAAATATGCACTTGAGCTCTGGAGTCAGATGGACAGAGAACATTTATTTGTTTCTCCATTCTTTCTTCTTCCTCCAGCTTAATTAAGGTATAATTGACAAAAGCTGTATGTATTTATGGGGGACAATATGATGCTTTGCTACACGTACATACTGTGAGAGGACTTCTAGCCCTGTGTACCCAGGCCACATCTTCTCTTTTCTTTCTCTAGATCATGACTGTCTCCCATCAAGAGCAGTGGGCTGAGCCAGGTGGCCTCTCACAGTCTGTGCAGTTCTGAGCTTTGTGAGTTTCTAACTCTTATGGGTTGGTGGAAGGAACACTGGACCGAGAACCCAAGACTTGGGCTGAAGTTTGAGCTCTTTCACTAATTCTACCTTTGACTTTGGACAATTCACTTTCCTTTCCAAACTCCAGTTCTCTTGTCTGTAACAGCAGAAAGGTAGACTGTGGTCTCCAGTGCCCCTAGCTCTAACTTTCTGTGGTTTGAGGTCAAGGTCAAGGTCATCCAATTGACAGGGGACTTCTCTAGCACTGGACCAGGAATCATGGGTCTGGCACTGACGCTTAGTTGCTAGGAATTAACACGAGTGACGGTGATGTTACCAACTCCTTACTGAAGATTTATGGTGCTCTAGCCTCTGTGCTAGGTACTCTACTTGCACTACCTAATTAATCCTCTAAATAAACCTCAAAGTAGCTTCTTTTATTTTCCATTCTGTACATGAAATAATAGATCCCCTAGAAAGTTGAGTAACTTACCCGAGGCCACGGAGTGAGGAGGAGGCAGAGCAGAGACTGAAATCCTGGGAGTCCACCTCCAGGGCGCTTCCTGCCCTTCCTGCCTTCTCTGATACTTCCCCATCCCAGTCTGGGCTGCAGTTTCATAAAAGAATCTTTGCAATGGATCAATGTGTGCAGTACTTCGAAATTTGTAAAGAATTTAAAAATGATCTTCATCTGATCAAGCCTTCACACTAACATGGGTTTTATGCCTTGCTTTTGAAGCTGAAAACATTGAGGATAGGAAAATTTAAGTGACTTTGTACAGACTCATAAATTGGTTAGTAGCAGAGACATTAGTTAAACTGGTCCCCCTGATTTAGAGTTCAGAGATTGCTCTGCAGTGTGGCAACTAACTCTGTGACAAGAGAAATAATCACGTCCCCATGGTCTGCTTCACAGGTGCGCTCATGAACAAGTGTTTGGAAGGTGCAAAATGTCCTTGTGGCTGTAAGTTCAAAAGCAGTCCCCATCCTCCCAGCGCATGTATCTGTCCATAGCACCTTCCAGGCCACTCCTTAATGAGCTCACCGTGGTGCTGCAGATGGAAACGACGCGGGCAGGCCAGCCTCTTTTTCCCCAGCGTTTCAGCTGTTTGAGGCTCTGACACCCCGCAGGTCCCCACGGTGGGGCAGACATGACAAGTTAATTCTGCAGCAGTTCAGGCTAGAGCAAGCCTGGCAGTCGTGTAATGAGAAGGGCTCTGGTTACTGCCAGCAGGAAGGAGAAAGTCAGATAGAACTTTATCAGGGACAAATTGTATTATGAAGGAAAGTGATAGCTCTCCGTTTCCCTGGAGAACTATTCTGTCCACCTGGTACGGTTTGGTAGCAGCAGAAAGAGCTGATTGGGGAGGTACCAGGCAGGCTGGTGACTACTTTGTCATAGGGAGAATTCCAGATGGCATTTGAGGTTGACAATTGCATGAAATAAATATTGGAGATGGTTGTCCATAATTTTTTTTTAGGGTTTACCGAATCATACAACCCATGGGGGCTTTGGAATGACTGACACTGAATCGTCAGTAGTTTTTGTTCACCCAGGTCCTGATCCTTGAAGCCAGGCCCCCACTCCCGTGTCTGTGCTCCATACAACCCATGACCAATAAGGTGGAGCTGAGAAGGTGTCATCTGCCTTGGTAACAACAGTGTTTAGAGGAAATAGTTCAGTTCACCAAAGATCACATTTCTTCTGCCCTGCTCCATTTCTGTTCCAATTTGCATCATAAGTTTGACCCTGCCCTTCATCTTGGGGGTTGTAGACTGACTTTGGCTTGCCTGGGTTGGCTAATCACAAGACTAGCAATGTTAACACCAAGGGCTTTGCTTCGGACTTGCCTGTCCAGTGTGTGTCTGCAGCTCTCAGAGATTAAGGGAGAAAGTAGATGGAAAAGGTAGATACAGAGTTTCTGGGATACACCCGCAGTCACCGCCAAGTAGAAGGGCTCAGCATGGGCGGTTTGACAGAGTACCAGACCAGGGAAAACACCACCTGCTGCCTGGCCATCTGCTCTCTCTGACCAGTAGACCAGCCTCAGATCACAGGGAAACTGAGCCCAGGTGTAGACCTCTGTCCCTGCAAGAAATATACAAGAAGCTGAGGGCTGGAGCAGGGCATGGTCTCAGGCTGGCATTTATCAAAGGCTGGTCCTCCTGTCTACTTACTCTGCATTCTGTTCTTCTGCTTTCTACAAACCTCTTGTTTCTTACCATTTATTGGGTTTGAACCCATTGCCTGGCATTGACTGATGTTAACCTGCATTGTTTTTTGGTCCATTCGATTCTGCTTCTTCAGGCTCATTCTTGATTTCTGAATTCTAATCCTCTGCCGTTTAATTATTTATGACCACCCACAGGATAATAATGATAATAGGTGCCATACAGAGAGTGCCTGCTCTAGGCCTTGAGTTTTTAAAGGAATTATTCTAACAACATTTCAAAGTCAGTTATTATTATTTTCATTTTACCTATGAGGAAACATAGGCTGAAAACAATTAGGTAACCTACTCGATGTCTCTTGGGTTGTTAAGTGGTAGCATTAGGGTTAAAATTAATTTCTATCTGCCTCCAACATCCTTTTTCTTTTTAAAACACTCCACAACATACTTTAATAAAGAAGACGAAGTGAGAGCAGAGAAGCGGGTTAGAAGACCATCTTTCAGGTAGAAAGGGGCAGATGTACAAAGGGTCCCCAGCTCTGTTCCCCAGGGTTTTACTTTCCTGTTGAGTCTCTTTCTGATTGGTCCCTCTTGGGACACCAAACCAAGTCCCCCAAAGCTGCAGTGACCCTCTTGGCAGCGGGGTCCTAGCTTGACAAAGCTCCCTTTACCTCTATCCCTGTCAGGCAACTGAGATAGGCTGGTATTTTCAGAAAGATTTTTACTAAACACCAAGGGAAAGTGAAAGGAAATAATTGCAGCAAATATAGGCGGTACAGAAATAGCCAACTTTCCAAATGCACATTTCTGGCTCCAGGAACCACAGTGGAAACAGCAGAAAGCTTTTCTGTCCCCAAACCTGGTAGTAAGGAAGTTCCTCCTACCCCTCGCATGCCTTCAAAAAAAGCTGCTGCAAGTCCATTTTGTGGAGCTCAGTCACATCTGCACTTTTGGGGTGAGCTGGGAGTCAAGGATCTGACCTGGGGAGGACACATGGGCAAGGAGGGCATGGCACGACTCTGGGATCCAAGTCTCCTGGCAAGATCTCATTTGTCCCAAGGCCTTCGCTAACACCCACATGTTGGTGCTACCTAAGACTTTGTCTCTAGTCCTGGCTTCTCCCCATAGAAACTGTGAAACATCCCCCTTTATGTACCATAGATAACTGAGCTCTTCATATTTAATCCATCATCTGTCTCCCCCAGTCTCCTTCCTGCCCCTGCAGTAAATGGCACACCCTCTACTGGGTTAGCAAGATCAATACCAGGAGGAAAGGCATCCCTAACTCTTCCCCTACGACCCATTGGCCATTATAACCGGTCAGACTGGATTTGCCTTCAAGATCTCATCACTTTCTCCATTCCCTCCCCTACCATCCACATTCAGGTCACCCTTATGTCCACCCGGACTGTCATGTCAGCCTAACTCATTTGGCTGCCTTCAGTTTTGCCTCCATCAATCTCATCTCCAGCCTAGAGGTAAAAATTCCAAATTCAAATCTGACTATGTCATTTTTCTTGGTTAAGACCCTCCAGGACTTCTCTTCATTTCCCTCAGAACAAAATACCAAACATAATCTGACCCTGCTCCTTCCCCCAGGCCTGTGTCCCAGGCCCCCTGTCCTTGTACCTGGATGCTGGCCCCTTCTCCCTGCCCTGGTCATCCTAAACATGCCCATCTCCTCTCATGTGCTACTCTGATGTCAGGGCCTTTGGCCACACTCTTCATCTGCTAGGTCTTAACTTAGATGTACCTTACTCAATGATTTTTTTTTTTTGAGACAGAGTCTCACTTTATTGCCTTTGGTATAGTGCCATGGCATCATAGCTCACAGCAACCTCCAACTCCTGGGCTTAGGCGATTCTCTTGCCTCAGCCTCCTGAGTAGCTGGGACTACAGGTGCCCACCACAACACCTGGCTATTTTTTGTTGAAGTTTGGCCTGGCCAGATTTGAACCTGCCACCCTCAGTATATGGGGCCACTGAGCCACAGGCGCCGCCCACTCAATGATGTTTTTTATATCCCATAAAACTGGGGCTAAGTGCCTCTTTTATGGGCCCTAACATAATGCTTATTACTTACAACACTTTCTAAATTTTATGAATTTCTTCCCAACAGCTGGGGTTCAAGATGGAAATGTCTGAGCCCTCTGACTCACTATTGCAACAGCATTTGCTATGGAAGTGGCAGACATGGAGTTGGGAACATCTGCTAAATGGATGGATGGAAGCATGAAGGAAAATGGGGTAACCATGGCCTGGGAGGGGAATAACCTGATCAAAAGTGGCATAGGAGAAACAAAGGACCTTTGACAAACATTTCCAGAACATCTCTGTATAAGGCTGCATGCAGGGCAACGTGGACCCAGGAGACAGGGCCAGACTCTTTCTTCATCAGCAGGGCCTGACCTCGACTTGACCTCGGACCTCACCTTTTAGCAAGCCTGACTGTATACTTGCAGCCCCTGGGAGCCTTCCCTGGCCTAGTTTACAGCAGCGGAATTAAGCTTTAAAAGAAAAAACAACTTCCTTTCTGTCTTCTCCCCTTTCCCTTCATTTTTCATTCCTTTTATCTCCTCTCCTTTCCTGTTTAAATAAAACCCCACGCTGTCTCTGTGTTTTCCCCACTTTCATCTTCCCTTTCAAATTCATTCACGGTGCTCTATATCTAACCTCCATTGTGTGTTTTATCTGAGAACTTGCTGGTGGGACGAAGGGGGCGTGCCTGCCTCTTGATTGATTGCCGGGGATCCTCTCTGAACTTGCTGGTGGGACCAAGGGGGTGTGGCTGCCTCTTGATTGATTGCCGGGGATCCTCTCTGACCGCTGGATTACGTGGAGCACCCGCAGGGGCAGGCATGGGTGAACCAGGCCACTGAAGAGCCGGGAAGGAATTAGCATTAATTCTCCCAGACGCCTCCTTGGGATGTTTCTCAGTCAGTAAGAGATTAGCCAGGAGAGAAGGTTCAAACACAGCCCTGCCTCTTCTCCCTGCGGCTAATCCGCTCCTCTCCATTCCCACACTCCACCCCAGTGTGAGGCGCTGGACTCGCAAGGTGCACAGAGCCCCGGCAGCCTCCTCTCCTGCCCTGGACTTCTTAGGAAAGACCAGAGCAACAAAGACGTCTGGTGCGGTTTCTGGGCAAATGGGACCCTGGGAGATGTGGACAGATCAGAAGCTGCTTGATGTGGGGCTGGTGGGGGGCAAGGTGAGAACGAGTGGGCGTGGAGGCCGGAGACTGGGAGGATGGGCAGCAAGGAGGTTCTTAGCAGCACCTTCTCACTGCTTGGTCCTGCAGCCTCAATGATTGTGGCGGATGGACGGTATGACCCTTCCTCCAGGCAGTCAGGCCTTATTATAACTTCTTCAGTAAGGATGGGAATAGATACGTCAAAGGCAATGGGACGTCATTCCTTGATTACGTGGTATTACGTAAGACTCATGTGGCCACTGTCCTCGCTTGAGGCCCTTTTTCTCTAAACCCTGCCACCCAAATCCTGTTCTCTCTCCGTGGCTGGCTTTCAAGAAACACACCAGCACAAATCCTACCCCTGCAAGGGTCTGAAGGCTGCTCTACAACCACACGAGGCTGAAAGAAGCCCTGGAGCCTCAGACGAGAACCCAGCTCTGCTCAACACCTGGGTTGGAGCCTTGTGAGACCCAGAACAGAGGACTTAACGCCGTGCCTGGACTCCCTATGCGCAGATTGTGAGATAACAAACGTGCCTTGTTATAAGCCAGTAAGTGTGCTCCAACTCATGCTACCTTGATGGAAACCAGCAGTGAGAGAAAACCAATGGAGTGGTTTCTTTTCCTTCCTGCCCAGAGCACCAGGGTCCGGGTGCATCTATCGTCTTCCGTTTTGAGGGTGATGGCTTAAGATAGGGCCCTGACCTTTCCTGACATGAACCCGACCCACCCAGGCTCACGTTGCCCCTTCCCAAGTGAGCCACCCCTAGGTAGGGGGCCTCGAGTTTATGGGGATTTTCTGACAATTCAGTGTAGATAGCTTACTATTTCTTGAATTATGTCCCTCCTTTTTAGGGAGTAGATTGTGACAGTACTTTTAATTTTTCTTTCTCTTTTAAACTATTCTTTGCTTGACAGACTTTCAAGATCTGCTATTTAGGCCCTACCAGGGATAAAAATCACTTTCATTGTCAACTTCAAAACCCCTTTCTCAAAGCACATGGCGCTTAGGCCAGAGTGGCTTGCCCCGGGCTGGAGGCTCCCAACTCCCTCAGTACATTCCTGGTTGAAAGCCAGCACCGTGGGGCTGCAGATCTCCTGCAGATGGGAACCAGGCAGCCAGGCCGCGCTCTGAGGAGTGGTTGTGAGCGCTGGTTTGGGAGATCTGCGTGAGAACAGCTTTTACTCTTTTCACTTAATTTGTAGGAGCGTGGGCTTCAGATAGAATCTGAACTAAATTTTACAGCGAGTGAGTTAGTTAACCTCCCTGGCCTGTTTCCCTTTTAAACACGGGATTCTTATGAACATGGACTAAGGGAATGTGGTAAAAATTTCTCAGCACATGCCTAGCCCCGAGCTGTCATCCAGCAAATAGTATTTTCGTCCTGTGTCCACAGGTGTAAAGGAGGGACTGAGTGAGACAGAGGACGCAGGGAAGTTTCTCAGGGGCAAGATGGGAATGAAATCACATGGCCACGTGGCGTGATGCTTCCTCACTCTCTCCTCTTGATTTCTTCTCCTTGCTCTTTTTGCTCGCTCTCCTGACTGATACATGCGCAACGCTTAGAACGCTCCTTGAGCCAGGCACCACCGCCTGAAGCCCCAGCTACTTGGGAGGCTAAGGCAAGAGAATCGCCTGAGCCCAAGAGTTTGAGGTTGCTGTGCGTGATGCCACGGCACTCTATGCAGGGTGACAGAGTGAGACTCTGTCTTAGGAAAAAAAAAAACCCACAAAGAACAGTGCCTTGGTCATAAGCACTATTTCTTACCGTTGTTGTTTTTATTTTTACTGTAGTAATTATCCTCTGTGTTACCATCATCATCGTTCCTCCCCTCCTGCCGTATTCCCCTTCCTGTAGTAGAGGTGACGGACCCATGAGGGTGATGCTAGGAGCCTGCATAAATCACACTTCCTGACCTTTCCCGTCATCTGGCCTCTGGTTTGGTTTTGCCAACCAGGAGACGCGGTCAGAGGGAGGAACCTTGAATTCGCTCTCTACTTTTCTGCGTTGGGCTTTTCCTTTGGATGATCTGGGCTTTAGCCACAGCCTCCCCCTTCTTGATGGCCGTGGCCTCAGGTGTGTGGCCCTTCATCAGTGCCTCCGACAGAATAGGACTTCCCCATGATTCCAGCATGGACAGGGCCACCTCTCTCGGCATTTCCAGCCCTGATGGGTTACACACTTAGATTCTGCTAATACCATCTCTTCCTTCTGTTCTTCCAGACCTAGGAGTGCTCAGCACTCCCCACAGTTACTCACTTTCATGCTATCACACCTTCTTTATTCTGCTTCTCAGCCTTGGCAACACTTTGCTATCTAGTTTCTTATATTACATTTTTTTAGTACTTAGTATTGTTCCTATCTTCCTGGGTAGACACTGACTCTTAAAAACAGGGACTTCTATCTGCTCAACCCATGGGGAGAGAGATTATAAGTCATTTAGAATCAGAGCTTTTAGGGTTAACTTTGATGGCTTCCCTTGTCAGAGTATCAGCATAGGGAGACTCCCTTTCTCAAGGCTACAGCAGGAGAAAGTGGTGTATAAGGATCTCCCCCTCCTCTTCTCTAAATTACTTCTGGATGTACACTGAGATCCCTGCTGCTAGTTGCTTCAGCCACTAATCTCTGTGTTGGCCTTCAGATGCTAAGAATCATTGAATTCATTCTTAGATTTCACATGACCTGTTGTACTTTTCCTTTCCCTTCTCTGCCTCGATGTCTACCTTCTCCTCTACCATCATTGGCAAAATAATCTTGAAGGAAGGCTTTTCAGCACCTGATAGACTAACTCCTATGATGATTTCTAAAAATCTCATATGGGCTGAATATTCTACTCTATGATATAGGTAATGTTTTTCCCATAGGAAAATTATGGTGTGCAAAAATTTTACCATCTTCCCACAATTACTGAGGTGGAAAGTGATGGAGCTAGGATTCTAAACCACTTCTTCCTGATTTCAAAACTCAGAAATTTAATAAGTATATTATTCTACCTCCCATCCATCACTCCATCTGTTCATCCATCCATCCATCCATCCTTCTGTTAAAGAGAGCTTGGTATCTCCCAAGCACTGTAACAACTACAGTAATTTAGAGTCACAAGGCCTATCCTACATTCCCTGAAATCCCACAGAGGTAGTTATGTGCAAAGTCAGCCCTGGGAGGAAGTGGTGATCAATAAAGAGTGGAAGAGGGCTGAGAAGATGACAAATGGGAAGTGGGGACACAGCTGATGCTGGTGTCCTTTTGGTCAGAACCCTCCAGGATATCAGAAGATGGGAACTGAGAAAATGCTCTATTTGATGTGAGATCAAAGTTCTCTCACTTTCTAATTTATCTCTTTTCTTCAGGCTTTTTTTTGTTACTTTAACAACATCAACAGCAAAAACAACAATGAGTTAACAATGAGCATAAATGCCAAACACTGTAACAGGCTGCAGGGGTGAGCTGTCCTAACTCCCCAGAAAAACAAATGTCTTTTGATGACCAATTTGCTCCTTGACCCCAAGACTCCATGTCTGCTGGTGTGTCCTTCTCTATTTGGTCTTTCCTATCTTTGAGTATAGAAGAGGCCTTTGGTCTATGTCAGGTTCTCAGGATGCATCTTCTATAGGGATCTTTCTGGGGCTGAACGTGGTAGCTCATGCCTGTAATCCTAGGAGGCCAAGGTGGGTTGATTGCTTGAACTTCAACCAGTGGTCTTCAACTCTCTGGAGTTTGAGACCAGCCTGAGTGAGAGTGAGACTCCATCTCTACTAAAAATAGAAAAGCTTGGGTGGTGCCTGTGGCTCAAAGGAGTAGGGCACCGGCCCCATATGCTGGAGGTGGTGGGTTCAAACTCAGCCCCGACCAAAAACTGCAAAAAAAAAATAGAAAAGCTAGCCAGGCATGGTGGCAGGTGCCTATAGCTTCAGCTACTGGGGAGTCTGAGGCAAGAGAATCTCTTGAGCCCAAGAGTTTGAGGTTACTGTGAGCTTTGACACCAGAGTACTCTACCCAGAGTGATGGAGTGAAACTCTGTCTCAAAAAAATATGTCTTTCTTTCAGATTCTCTCTCTTTCTTTTTTCCTCTCTCTCATTTTCTTTTTCCTCTTTTTCTCCTGGTTTCTCTCTTTCTCTCTGTCTCTATTTATTAATCTATCCCTGTTTCTTTAGGATGATAATGGCTCTGAATAACAGAGATTCTGATTCAGGCTGGTAAAAACCACATGGAATTTTATCTCTAAGAAAGCAGAGTTCAGATGCAGAAAGCCCCCAGGATTAGTTGATTCAGTAACTCAATCATATTATCAGGGACCCAGGTTCATCCCATACTTCTACTCTCCTATTTTTAGCATCTTTTGGCTGATGTTTGGACTGATAACAAATGGCCATTCAGCCAAACGCACTCAGGAGAAAAAGGAGGCCAGATCCTGGGCTGCCTCTGCCTCCTTCTCCACCTCCTGCCCTGCCCCCTGTCTCTCTCCTCCTCTTCTTCCTCCTTCTCTTTTCCACCTAGAAAACAGTGAGTTTTTTCCAGGAGCACCACAATGTTACACAATGTTAGCTTCCTCTCATATCCCACTGGCTACAATCAGAGCTCATCCCAAGTCGATCTCTGCCAGTGGGAGTAGAATGATCATGACTGGCCCCAGACTGGGGTAAGGGATTGTATGGTGTTCCCTGTCAACAACTGGGGAGTATCTGAGATTTTACCTGCTACTACAGTTTCCTTAATGTTGGCAGATGACATGAGACTCCTGAGCAGGGACAAACAACTCCATTACTCAAATGCAGCAGAGGGCATGAGCCTCAAGTTTTCATTAACTCCTCCTTCCTCCAAAGTTCAACAGGGGAACCACAGAGGGCACCATGAGATTTTGTGTCATGGCTTGGGAATTCCAAGCTTGGGGGGGGGGTTCAAAGTTTTTATAAAAGGCAGCAAGAAATTCTGTGCTTTGTGAGTCAATGTAAAACCACCTAAATTATATATATTTTGAATTTCAGAAGGACGGAAATAGGAAAATCATTTGAAGGAATAATGGCTAAATTTATATGTGTGTGTGTGTGTATATACATATACAAATATGTGTATTCTAGGAGAACTATACATTCACAAGCAAAAATCTCAAGGAATCCTGAGTAAATATAAATAAAATAACACAAATAAATGTTCTAGTTAAACTTATTTGGAGAGAAAGAGAAAATAAAAGTATTCAGGGTAGGAGGAGGGGCAACATGTCACATACAGAAGAATAAATTAACAAAGACAGCAGATTTTTAATCAAAATATATTCCAGCAGGAAGACACTGGGGTGACATAAAGAACTAAACAGTAACACTGTACCCCATGACTGCATTAATGTACACAGCTATGATTTAATAATAAAAAAATAATAATAATAATAAAGTGCAAACACACACAAAAAGAACTGAACAATAAAAGTCATTTCTCCAGTGAAAATATTTTTTCAAAAATTAATATGAAAAAAAGCTTTTTGGAAAAAAAAGCCTGGACAATTTATAAATGAAACAAAACATTGCATTACAAGAAACTTTAGGCTCTTTAGGCACAAGAAAATGATATTAGCTAGAAATTTCAATCTATAAAAAGGAATCAATACCTCTAGAGTGGTAAATGGTGAAATAAATAGAAGATACTTTTTTTCTCATTAGTAATCACTTTAAAAGTTAATTGACTGTTTAAAGATATTAACAATGTATTATAGGATATAGAACATATTAGAAGAAAACTGTCAAATAATAATAGAAAAAGGAAAGGAAAGGGGGGAAAGAAGTAAAAGGATCTGGCCTCCTTTTACTCCTGAGTGCGTTTGGCATGTCATTTCTTATGCCATCAGTAAGTGGTATAATACCCTTTGAAGGCAGTGATTAATTAAAGTCATACATTGTAAATTTGAAAGCAACCACTACAGAAAGTAATAAAAGTATAATGACTAAGCCAATAGTGGAGACAAAATGAAATACTAAATTATATTCAATTAATTCAAAAGAAGGGAGGATGAACAGAATAAACATTAAAGAACAGACAGAATAAGAAGAAATTGAATGTACAATATGGCAGTTTCAAACTCAACTACATTAATAATCAAAAAGGTATGACATTGAAGGTCAAAAAGGTATGACATTTTGGAAAGTCATCTGGAGAACACTTAGAGATCTAAAAATAGACCTGCCATTTGATCCTACAATTCCATTATTAGGTATTTCTGTTGTCTTGAACTTTCTTTTAACACATTTACTGTGTTGGGTGGTGCCTGTGGCTCAG